>PVIC010017710.1:0-32421 GCA_004025085.1 Thryonomys swinderianus
CCCAATTCAAAAATGGGCAACTGAAATGAACAGACACTTCTCAGAGGCAGAAGTCAAAGCAGCCAAGAAACATATGAAGAAATGCTCAACATCTCTGGTCATTCGAGAGATGCAAATGAAAACAACATTGAGATTCCATCTCACTCCACAAAGAATGTCCACTATTACAAAATCAACCAACAATAAATGCTGGCGTGGCTGTGGGGAGAAGGGAACCCTTCTCCACTGTTGGTGGGATTGCAGACTTGTGCAACCATTGTGGAGATCTGTTTGGAGATTTCTCAGAAAACTAGGGCTAAGGGTCCCACTTGACCCTGCTATCCCCCTGCTAGGAATATACCCAAAAGAATGTAAAAACTCACATTGGAAAGACAGATGTACACCCTTGTTCATAGCAGCTCAGTTCGTGATAGCTCAATCTTGGAAACAACCCAAATGTCCATCAACTGGAGAGTGGATAAAGATGTGTGGTTTTTTTTTATAAAATGGAGTATTATTCTGCCATAAAGAATGACAAGATCGATCCATTTAGGTGCAAATGGAGACACCTGGAGGATATATTAATAAGTGAAATCAATAGATCACAGACAATTTCCGGATCTTCTCTTTGGCATGAACACCTGTAGATGCAAATGAGCTCTAGAAAGTAGGACAGCTTTTATAGAGTGGAATATTACTATAGTAAACTTGGTGTGGGAATGTGATGAGGGGAAGGAATAAATATGATACAGAAAGAAAATAAAAGAGCATGTATAAAGGGGGTGAGGAGGTGTGGGTGGGTAGGGATATGGGTAAAAATGAGAATTAATTTGTGTCATATACTGGTACAAAGTCCCCAATATTATATGTGGTATTGAGATGTATATAAATTGTACCAATAAAGAATTCAATTTTAAAAAAAATCTACACATTTGAAACAATGAAGATAAGAAATCCCACTGAAAGGTAAAATAGCATATTAGAATATTGATTAGAGAGCAGCAGTGTTAGAAATATCTCAAGAATAAAAAGAAAGACAGGAAAGGACAGAAGAAGGAAGAAAGCCTGGAAAGAAGGAAGGAAGACAAGAGGAAGGAAAAAGGGAAAGAAAGAAACAAGTGACCATTCAAGACAAAATAGGAACTATTTAACCAGGTTTTTAGGCTATATTTGACATACATTAACTAAACTTTAGTGTTATTAATTATCAGATGTTCCATTAATATGTTGTGCAACCCCATTTGCAATCTTCTTTTGTTTGGAATGTCATTTTTCACCTGTCCAGTGTGGTAATCTCATAGACTTTCATGAATGTGTTCTAAAAAGTTTTTTCTGAGGTGCTTCCTTGATCCAATATCATTTACGTCTAAGTGAAAGTACAATTGCTCAATACACCAGTCTAGATAAAAGTAAGGAGATTTAGTGTCCAGCCTTAAGAAATGTCTGCAGAGTGATGCAGTGAGATACAGGTGCCCAGCAGAGATGTCCAGAAAATCATCTAACACCCACCCATTCTCTGAGCATATTCCTACTATCAACCTCATCCTTGTGGCTTTCGTCATCTGTCTTGTGTTCACGCTATCAAAATGGCCATTACAGCCCCAGACTTAGTGCTCCCAGTTTAAAGATACATGACACAGCTCCTATGCACGGTCCCATTTTAGTATCAGAGAAAACTCTCCATGGGAGACTCCTAGAAGACACTATCCCTCAGTTGTTACTAGTCAGTGCTAAAAGCCCCACAATTTGACCTAGCTGGAAGAGATCAAGAAAGTAGGTCGGTGAGTATGAATATGAAGTATGAGTTTCCAGAATGATAAAAATAGCTATTGAGTGGACAATTAACAATTTTTTTTCTTGTCTTCTTTCATGTCAATGCCTGAGTTTAGCTTTGTCCACAATGTGGCTTGTTCCATTTGATACTCTTTCAGGAGCACACAAACAATACTATGTATAACTACTACTACATGTCACTACTGACATCACAGTAGTGTACTTTGAATTTACTATTGAAAGTTTGCTCACTTCTATGCTAACCCATCAGAAATTGTGAGATAAGACTCCATTGTCTACATTGTGTTCTTAGTGTTTACTTTGGTTCTTAAGAAGTGCTTGTTAAATAAGTGAATATATTAAAGTCTTTTAAAACAGAAAACAATAAATTATGACTGAACACTATATTTTAAAATCAAAATAAGGACTTTCATTACTTAAATTTGTGGTAGTTAAAATACAGCATTATGGTTAGGAGATATTGCATCATTCCGGAAGCAGTTGAAGCACAACCATCTGCTTCACATCTCACTAAATCTAAAGATGAACAGAATGATGCAAATTTCAGTACCCTGGGAGACTAGATGAGGATCACACAGGATTTAGAGAACAGAGCATACAAGGAAATGTCAATAATTTGCACGTTTTCTTTTACATCCCTGAGGAAGACATGCCAGAAATTTATCTTACTCAATAGTATGGCAAATGAAATAACTCTGTCCATTTATTTCCCTGAGTTTTTTAGAAAGGGCAGATAAGAAAGAAAGTATTTTTACTTAAATTTCAGAAAAGTACAAAGAATTTCATTGTATTTTGTGATAAAAAGTGTAGTGAATTACATTGAATGTATTATCTTTTTTCTACTGAATACATATCCTTTCTCTCATGCAATAAAGAAAGACTTCTCTGGGAAATAGGGGGGGTATGTGTCTGTCTGACTGTGTCTGTCTGTGTGCTGTGTGCACCCTGGTAAACAATTTAAAAGAAGTTTAAAATATAATACTCCATTATGATTTTCCATATCACTGCCTAAAAAACACAACAATGCTAACAGTTGTTCAGATAATCAAGGAAGAAAATACTGACTTTCTCCTTGAAAATTAAATGTCAAATTGGATTTGAAATATTTAGAGAGGTGCTTCTCATTGGTTCCTAATGATAGAAATGATAAATGAGCAATGCTTCCTCTTGGAATAATGTGCTTATTTACATTTTAAACAGCTTTAGATTGATATGAAACATCTTTTAACTATGGCCTGCCATTTGCAGCTCCAAAGACACTGGGTGTTAATAAGGCACAGAATGATTGGTTGAGAATTTGGCCATACCAGTAGAAAGCATACAGATGTTCAATTAATTATACTTTTTGTAATAACGTTACCAAACTTTTGAGTTTTCTCATCTTACAAGAATGCAAACGTGCACACACATATACATACACACAGATATGCACAGACTTCCCAATTCATGTATTTTTCAAAGCATTTTTGAACATTTATGTTTTCCATAAATTTCTATATTGTACTTTTAGTGGTTATTGATGACTTACTTTTGTCCTCTCAATACATTTTCCCCAGCATTTGATATCAAGAGAAGAATAAGTATTTTATGTTGTGCTGAAACTAAGATAAATTAACTTAAAGGTAATATAATGGCCATCTGTTTCTTACTCAGTTGATCAGACTTACATATTTTGTATCTTGTCTATGAGATGAAACTGGGGACATGTTATATCAAATTACCACAAATGTAGTGGCTTAGAGTAATGCAAGTGTATTATCTTCACATTGCTAAAGATCAGAAGTCTAGGTGGTGTTGTTAAGATTGAGTTCTGGAGGTTTTAAGTGACCCTCCATTCCCTTCACTTTTCCAGAACCAGTATCTAGATGCCCAAAGTCCTTACCTCTGACCCTTTTCCCAGATCCCTGTAGCATCTGTCTTCATGGTGCATCTATTTGTCTCCTTCCTGGCATCTCTCTCACAACAACCGTTGTGATTATATCAGACCAACTATATAATCTAAGCCAATGTCCCTTCTCTAGGTCCCTCCCTTACCACAGCAGCAAAACTCCTGTTACTAACATGACACATTCTAGGTGTCAGTATGTTGGGCATCATTGTGATGTTGCACAGTGTACCACAGGGCTCTTGTTCAATTTCAAATCCTATCCTTACAGGATTGGTGTATCCTCTTTTTCTTCAAAAATGACTGAGCATGTGGCAGATTCATATGCCAATTTTGAAATACAAGAACATGTGTACATATTACGTGGGTGGGTATTCACATATGTCTGTAGAGTAATTAACTCTAAATTATCAATAATGTCTCAGTGTGACAATGCAAATTAATTAATTAAAATTATATCAAACTATGGATATTTTTCATTGTGTAAACCTTTTCTATTTACCTTTATACAGGATGAATTTAACATAGATAAATGATATCAGCCATTATAAACTTATAGTATTAATGTTTCATTTGAAAATCAATCACTCATTTTTGAGGAGGATGCATGTCCTTAGCAAGTTAAAACTGCTTAAGTTGAGCAGTTTTAATCTACTTCTTCCCATCTTAATTCCCAAGTTTACAAAATCCAAATATAACGTGAAATAGTGACTTAAGATGTCCCTAAAGGAATGTCTTTTCTAAAACTATTATTAACATATTAGGCTAAATTATCAGTGCATACAAGCTATTGTAAAATCAAATTTTCTATATAATATTTAAGAGTATCTGGAGGATAACATTGGATTTCTCTTATATTCTATTTTAGTTTTCATCAAAGCTTTAATTCTATAGAGTATAATCTTTGCTATTCAGGGTCTTTCATTTTAAGCATCGGAAAACATTTTTGTTTGTGTTAGTGATTAAATAAAAACTATCATTTGGCAAGCAAAATACAGAATACAGTAACTGCTTTGGCTTTTCTTAAACCTCTCAATGGAAAAATGGTGTAGAATTATTTTCAATTTTTTTCTTTTAAAATCTTTTTAAACTTTTTTGATTGATAAGCTTTAGCATATTCATGATGCAAAATGTGATATTTTGATTCATGTATAATTATGTAATGGTTAATACATACAAGATCATGTATTATTTTCCTTTGTGTGACATATTACCTTAAATGTTTGTTATTTTGGATATAAAATATTCAGAATCCTCTCTTCAGCTATTTTTAAATGCACAATGCTTTGTGATAATTATATTCACCCTAGTGTGCAGTAAAATACAACAGTTTATTTCTCCAGTCTGACAATGGTGTGACTGTTAATCAGTTCTTCTCCTCCCACCTCTTCCCCACCTTCACTACCCTGAGGGAACCACCATTCGATACTTATGTTAAATGAAGCTTTTGTAGATTTCACATACATACAAGATCATGTATTATTTTTCCTTTGTGTGGCATATTTCACTGAACGAAATGTCCTTCTTGTTGCTATGCTTCAGCAGTATCTACTGTGTGCATATATACCCCAGAAGTTCCTGTCTCCCTGACCCATGTGTGTATTGCTACTTCCTCATGTGCGTAGGCTATTGTGAAGAGTGCTATGACAAGCACGAGGGCAACTGTCACACTGAAATCTTATTGTTAGTCCAAATCTGAAGTCAAAGACAGAGTCCTCTACCCTCTGAGAACTTAGCATCCATGAGCTACAAAATAACAAAAGTCACAGTGAGACACAAGGATAATAGCGCTCAGACTGACTAAAGTCTTAAAACTTAACTCTCAGCATATTCCTAACATGTCGTCAGTACCTATTTTTAACCTACTTTTAATATCTTTGTCTGAATTTCTAGAAATTCGGTTATTGAATGCATATAAAAACTTCCTTTACCTTTGTTTTCTAATAATGAGCCAGAGCTCATTACTTCTTTTAAATTTCCTGCTAGTGCCTTACTATGGACTGAACAGGTCGGCACTTCTTAGTAAACTGTCATTTTAAACATTCATTTATAATAAGTCAACCAATAAGGGAAATAATATTAAATCATTGAAAATTAATTGTGGTGAGATATTCAAGGAGATGTAGAATATATTTATTCTTTGCATTTTCATGTTTTTGTTTTTGTTTTTTAAGACAGGGTCTAGCTTTGTACCTCAGGCTGGCCCTGAGCTCACTACGTAGCCCAGGCAAGCCTTGAACTCAGCAGTGTCCTGCCTCTGACTCCCAAGTGCTGGGATTATAGGCACGAGTTGCCACGCCCAGCATTGTGGTATATGGTACCTGGTATTGAACTCAGGACCTTGAACTTGCAAAGCAGACACTGGAACCACTGAACTAAATCCCCAGTTTTATATTTTGAGTTTTTTACTGTGTTATCTTTCTTCCACAAAAGATCGAAAGTAGCAGTTAATCCAGATATTAAAATCAGAAAATGGGAACATCCTGTGGCAATTTATGTGTGTAAAACTTTTAGCTAAAACTGTATTAAGCTTTCCAAAAACATTACAACTAGAACAGATAACTGCATTTTTCATTAAGTATAAGAGATGTATCCTACTAGGCTTTGGTTATGAAAGAATGAATTCAAAGTCTTAAACTCTAAAGACTATGGTTGTTCTAATCTTTTTATGTTTTTAATCAAGAGGATCTATTATTATAAAAAGATATACATAATTCTAGCCTTGATATTCTTACTTAGGATGTATGTAAAATTGTTTTCCACACTCTAAGACTCTTGTTCTAATTACAGCATAAAATATTATGTTTAATAATAGAAAGACATTTGAAATAAGACTAATCTATCTCAGAAACCTGAGTTTAAACATTAAACTGGATAAATGAAAAGTACAAATATATAGACTATATGTGGCTTCTGTTGTAAGGTCTAAATACAGTAGATGTACACTTTTTAATAATCATCTCTGAAAAACTGAAAATTTGCTCATTTTAAAATTATAATCAGAGTTATGAAAATTGACCTTGAAATGAAATGTCTCTTTGAAAAATGAACAGATGGGTTATAGAAAATTGTCCCCAAACTGCAATAATGTAAATTGTATCTAAAGGTTAGATTTTGCTTTATAAGCTGATAACAGGCTCATTAGGTAAATCGCCTTAAGTATACCTTCCTCCTGGGGCAGGAAAAGTTATTTTTGAATCACAATGGGTTTATTTATATGTCTGAGTACATACTGAGAATGCATGGCTTGCTTGTTTTCCTAAGTGATTCTCTTCTGGGATTTTCCCAAGGATTATTCTGTATCTATGACTTAACATAGGAGAACATTTGAACATTGAAACACAGTAAAATGAACACTCATTTATCAAAGGGATATTTTAAATGTTAGCTGTATCTTCATTGTTATTTGAAAGTAATTCTACAGCAAGTTGCTAGATGATTCCTTCCCTAATTCCCACAGTGATTATTCAAACTTTGACCACCATTTTCCAGTCCACCTTCCTCACATTTCAAACACTAATTCTGCTTCTCAGTTCTTTAAGTAAACACAGTCAGGGAAAAATATTTCACTTACTTCCCTACTAAACAATAATTCTTCTGTCACTTCATTTTCCTGTTCTTTTTCCTCAGAGCCAATATTAGTACTATAGATTGGGTTTTATTTCATGTCCTTGAGTTTTCTTGGGCTAACTGCTCCACTTTCATTTCCATTTGGGTGCTCTTAGAGCTCCACAAGTACCTTTCCTTTCCAGGATTTCCTGCGCTGGAATTCTGTTATTAGTGACTCCTTCCTCAATTCAGTTCTTGAAATTCCACTCGGCTTCAAACATCCTTTCATTTTGCCATTTCCTTCTTTATCTGTGGCTAACTTGTCTGTTCTGTCTTTCTGCCTGACCTACTTTCTTCAGGGCTTTTGTTTTTTGGAAAGACTTTTTGACCCTCACCATTTTGCCCTCTCCTCATTCGGCTGTAACTACCTTGTCAATTTCCATAGCTTTCCCTGTCTTCCCAGGGTGCTAGTCCCGCTCTGGTTCATGTTGTGATCATTTGGAATTTCAGACTTTGCTACTTCACTGTCTATTATGCATTCCTTCTTGGATGTCTCTATCCACCCTAAATTTAGGATGTTTAGGTTAAAAAGTACAATATTTGCATTCAGAAATCAAAATTCAAGCTTCTGACAGCTCATGAGACAGTGAAAATATATTCCTTCAGTTTCCTCATAAAATTTAGTCTTATAATTCTTTCATATGTACAACCACCTCCATTAACCACACTCATTCCAACAGCATCCTTCTTAATTTCTCTGCATCCAATTTCACTTCATTTCATTCTACCCTGAGCACAGTAGTTATTAACAGAGTCAATCAATCAGGACAGGTACAGTGACAAATACCTGTAGTCCCTGCACTCTGGAAGTCAGTGCAGGAGGACTGTGAGTCTGAGCCTATCTTGGAAGATTATATAAATTTGCAAGACAATGATAGTTTTAAAATGAGGATGTAGCTCAGTGGGAAGATCCTGGGTTCAACACACACTACTGAAGAGAAAAAGCATGTGAGGTTATGTCCCTCTGCCCAGATTCTTCCAAAAGTCTTCTATCTTGCTTTTGGAAAAAAAAAAAAAAAACAACTTCTTCTGTCTACCTTGACCCCCCCCACTCTCAGCTCATCTACTCCTAATTCCTCCCTGTCTTCAGTTATGCCTACATAGTATTTCTTAAGCTTTCCAAACACTTTTCTACCTTTAATTTTTAGCCCATAATCTTTAACACATGACCTTTATTGAAATGCATGTCACTCTCTTCATGCATAAGCCTGAATTCTCATATGACTCACTCTCTGTGACATGTCCTCTGACCATGTTGTCTACAATTGCATTTCACTCCTTGTTCTCTACCCCTTAACTGCCAGTTTGTTTTATATTTGTCCATAAGGTTAACCTTTTAGTGCAAAATCAACTCATTCATTTTGTTGTTCTCAGTATAATTTAAGCTGCATGGCAATAGGGATTTCTGCTCTTTTAAATCTATTATTTCTTTGCTAATGCTTAGAACAGAGTGGAAAAAAATCAATAAATTTTTGTAGAAACAAAAACTGAACAAATTAAGCTGTGAGAAGTATTTTGAGATATCATTATAAAGTGCTGTTGCTTTTATTAATACATTAATTCCTATTATTAATATCTCCCCACTTTCACCAGCTCATATGTACCTGTACACACACACACACACACACACACACACACTCCTTTTATTTTCCTATTTAATATCCTCTCTCAGTTTATTTTCTGCAAATTTTTTAACTATTTACCTGAAGGCATATTTAAGCTTTTCAACTATTTAATGATAATTCTTAATTCATATTGTATCATCAGTATCAGTTTTCATCTAAGTTCACACTACTGAAGCCCAATCATCTTGAACTCTTTTCTAGAGAACTGCAAATCCTCCAACAATAACTACATGGTGAGTTTTACCATTGAATACCTTCTTAAATCCTTCAAATGGCTTCAAGTTACCTATCAGATGCTTCCTGCTATAACAAAGTCTATCGCTGACCCATGTTTGAGAGCCACAGTCTAAATAGTTACAGTCCTCTCTAATTCTTTATATTTTCAGTAAGTGCCTGTTGAGTGTGACATACTCTAAGTGATAGTCACAAAGAACTGTTTCTTTACCACTCATCATACCCATTTTCTATCATTTTGGATTAATGAAAACAGAAAACCGACCATGTCAAGGTCTTGAATTCGCTGCTGTCGATTTGGTGTATATCTGTTGTCCTAATGTAATTATTATCAAGCATCATTTCATTCTGGAAAATATTACAAATGTATCAGTACTTATTATTTGGTGCTAAATTATATATCCTCTTGTTGTATAAGTAAAATATACAATTGCATCCCATGATTTTGTTGTATGAAATCCAAATGTTTTGTGCTTCCTTAAGGAAAATGTAAACCTCCTCCACTAGTGCTGGAATATACTTCTAAGTATTCTACAACACTCTTTTTTTTTTTTTTTTTGCTTTTTGAGACAGGGTCTCGCTTTGTAGTTCAGGCTGGCCCTGAGCTCACTATGGTGCCCAGGCAAGCCGCCGTGAACTCAGCAATCCTCTTGTCTCTGCCTCCCGAGTGCTGGGATTACAGTCTACAACACTCTTTAATAGAAAAAAATTAAAATCTCATAACCAAAAGGCCATTTTAATTTCAGTAGAATTTTTTTCCTTAAATACATTGTAATAACACTGCCTTAGCAACTTTGATTACTCCCTACTCTGCCTGGATTGTCCTATATTCTGTTTATTCAAAGCCCATCCATCTTTTTAAAATCACCAAACAATCAACAAATAATTCTGTGTGTACCCACACACGTGTGTGCATGTGTGTATGCATTTTTGTCCGCACATGCGTGTGTGTGAGGGGGCGCTGTAGGTAGAACCTCAGCAAATCGTCTATCCCTGACCGGTCTATCCCCCGCTTCAAACTGGCCTGTCTGTGTTTATTCTTGATTTCCCTCCTCTGTCATTCCCCCTTCACACCTTGACCTCCTTTTCTATTATTAGTTATATTAACACGGTGGTCTTTTAGATCCTTGAAGAAAAAGACCAACTTCTAAATCTTTAGTTTTGTAGCACCAAACCCACAGTCAAAGACGTTGCTCAAGCAGCTTAATATGAATAAAAGACAGTTATATTAGTGGTAGAGATAATAAGTGTGGTGTTGGTGTTAAGTATAAGGAAACGAGATAAAATAATAGAGATTTCAGGAAATACCTGTAGTTTAAGAATACCAAAAGTTAACCTCAAACCCACATCTACAGATTGAAGGTTCATGTTTCTGTGAGTTTGTCATTCATTGTTACTAAAAATTATGCTGTTGGTGTTGGGGAACAGTTGAGGTTAATAGAATGTAGTACCTCCTTTTTTAATCTAAGGTAACTTTTAGTTTAAGATGTATCATTATTTTGTGTATTGCAGGACAAGAAGCTAATTAAACATTGACCTGATTCTTTCATATGTCTCTTTTTGTTTTATTTGGGATCAATGATATAATTCACCTCAGTTTATTTGTATAATTATTTCTCTTAAATTATTCAAATATGGGTGTGTGTGAGTACGTGAGTGAGATCTGTAGATATAGATTATGGACTTTAGTTACAAGCAATGTCAAGTGGCTAAAATATTTCTAACATTCCCTCACATTCAGAGGTCATCAATTAAATGAAACATTCTTATTTAGTATATGTTCAAACATGTAAGAAAGAATTTTTTGAAAAATTGACTACCAAGAGATAAGTAAGTATACTGGAAAAAATCAGCATCTAGAGAGTTTACTAAAGCTTGAAGAACAGCTGCAAATTCCAAATATTTCTACACTTGATCTTAGCCAAAAGGCCGAGAAGCGATTCCAAATATTTCTGAAACATGGAAAAATTACAGATATTCTGAACAAAATCATCTCTAGAAAACTAATAATAGAAAAAAAGTTTATCACTTTTGCTGTCTAGTATCAGAAACTAGCCACTCTAAGTGACATGAAAGAAAAATATTCTGGAACACAGTGTCTGCAATTCACATAGAGAAACATTGATGGACAGTTAAGACTGGGTACTCAGAGAAGAAGTTTAATTCCAATATTTAGTACTGAGAGTTGTTTTTCTTGGAGGAGAAAGTGAACACAAATAACTATACTTAAGACTGTCTCCTTTGCTTTGACTCAACATGTTCATGAAGCTCTCTGGGTGGAACATCTAGGCGACATATCTGATAGGATACAGTTTGGAGTCCTCAACACAAACAGAATTCCTAACAGTTTCTAGACCACTTGTGCAAGCCTACATCTTTCAAAAGTGTGCATTTGATCTGAGCAGCTAAAATTAAAAATAATCGGTTTAGCTTTGCTGTCACACAGAAAATATGGATCATATTCATGTACTCTTTATATATTGCATTCCACATTTCACCTTTGTACTGCTCCTCTGTTCATGTTCAAATCATTCTTATTTTATTTTGAAACATTTTCATTTTCAGATCAGCAGTTGTGTGATCCTGGTGAATTTGTTTGCCACGATCACGTGACTTGTATCTCCCAGAGCTGGCTGTGTGATGGGGACCCTGACTGCCCTGATGCTTCAGACGAGTCTTTAGATACCTGTGAGTAGAAAGGTTCTCATGCCATTTGGATTTACCTTCCATGCGGAATGAAATGTCAGTTGTTTTCACGGATGACTGCTGTTCTGGTTAATTCTTTTTTTTTTTTTTTTTCAAATAACCTGAGAAACTTGAATCCTTTTGTTGTGTTTCCTTGAAAATGAGTATCTGAGTGAGAGTATAAGGTACAGCTTTGTATTGTAGATCAACTTATAAAGAAAGAAAATGAAAGGTTACAATGTGACTGTATTAAATCCTTTAAAAGATAGCAATAAAAAGAGTCTTCTCCAATAATGTATCTCATCTGTTGAGAACCAGAACATATAAAAATACTATTATGGAAATTAACTTTAGCTCCCATGTTACTTGTCTTCATATCTAATGGCACTGCAAATTATTCAACTTGTTTTCTCTTGACCCTGAAAACACAAACTGTATCTATCTATGCAGTGAGGATCTTTACCTTTATAATATCTGGCTCAGAAGTCCTTGGGGTAAGTAGATCCTAATAGCATTTGTAACAAAATCCACTGAAAATTTCACCCTCATTAGATATTCTGCTATGACAAAGTACTAAATCAATAGTATGACCAAAACTAAATAGATCAAACTTTTATTATGCACACTTGTTACCACAATTTAATACCTAATTTTGATACTGTTTCAATGTTTCTAACATTTCCAGTATCAATCTGTGTCCCTCATGTAACCAGTTATACTAACATATTAACACTGTCTCCAAAGCAATGAGCTAGTTCTGTGAAGTCAAAAGAAAAACTTCTATAAACTTTATACTTGACATTTTAGGTATAAAAATTATAGTTCCATTTTCCATTTTTATCAACCTGTTTCCAGGTTATATTTTGTTACATTTTGTAGACCCAAAATATACTATTTGATGGAAATCTTGTCATTAGAAAACAAGGATTGCTTATTATCTTCATGTTTGCTGATCTTAAAGTTTCTGAATGTGCATGGACTTCAATAATTTTCATTAATTTAATTAATACTTCCCTTGCATGGATCAATTTTTTCACATGAGGAGGTGATAGCTATTTACTACATTTCTCATTTTTAGCAATTTTACCAGTTTAATTCTAAACATCATCTTTAATATTCTTATAACACAGACCAAGTTGGAAATAATAAATGAAACAAGAGTGAAATAGAAAAAGAACTCTACTATATGGATACATATTGTAAATCCTTGTGAAGGAATATTAGTTTGATATATAAAGTAACGATGCACTCATGCTGCTGCTACACTGAGGAACCTTGACAATAATATAAATGCTAAGAGGAAAGAACGAGTAAGAAAAGAGCATTATGTTTTATGACAGATGCTACATAGGTAAAACTAAAGAGATAGAATGTATGTAGTCTTGGTTGGGAGCAGAGTGAGGAAAACTGATAATGAATATGATGTGTTTTTTTTAGGAAGGAGTGAAGAAAATGTTCTAAATTTAGCTTGGTTGGTTGATGGTTTCATAGCTCTGAATGTATTGAGAACAGGAAATTATACATTTTTAATGAGTGGAAAGTGAATTATATTTTAATAAAGCTGTATTGAAAGGAAGAATTGTGATATTGTGCATATAAGTGCAGGTGGTTATATGATAAGGCAACAACAATAAATACTTTGAGTATGAATTATGAAAGTAGTGGGACAACATTACAACACACTATATAATCTTCAGCCCTCTTCTATTTAAGTACCCTCTTCTCATTAATTATAAGAAAAGTCTCTCATGGCGTAATCAGATAAATAAATTCTTCAATTGGGTGGTGATGTCTTTATTTTGCCTCTATTCTGGCACCAATCCTGGGACTACAGAAAAGACAGACATGAGATATATTTTTGGGAAAAGATCAGGCTGCCATGGATCTATGTCTGGCACAGAGCAAAACCCTGGCAAAATGGCTATATGGCATTTCCTGGGCAAGGACTCCCTTTGTGTCAGTGATATCAGTGAAGAACCCCACCTTCTGTAGAAGGTAGCGGTGTCCCTACCTTCTACAGAGGGAAATCAGAGAGAGTCTGCTGCAGTCTGGAGCTGGCATAATAAACTATGTGCTCATCTGGCAGAGACCTAAGAATAACTGTTATTCTAAATGGGTACTTAATCCGTGCAACACATTTACATTTGTATTTATATTGAATTAAGCTGTTGTAGGATAAATGGTTAGAGTCAGTACTAACTGAAATATGGACAAGCATGGAAAAATAGAGCTTTAAAAATTTCAGACTTTCAAATTCAAATTCCTTATTCCAGATGTTCACAATTTCCATTTTCCCTAATCATAGCACTTTGTAATGTGTTGTTTTATGGTATTCAAATGCAGTCATCACTGATCTACATAAAGGTATAATTTTATAATTATATGAATGCACACATTGAATGTAAAAGATAAATAGTAGAAATGAAAAACTTTAAAAACTGATTCTTAAGGTAATTTGCAGTCAGTATATGAACAAAAGTGTGTTACCATCTTTGATTTGAAGACAAGGTATGTTATATCTGTAAAATATTACGTGGAAACAGCTGATGTAATGTATTTACTTTTACAAATACTTTTTTGAGACAGGGTCTTGCTTTGTAGTTCAGGCTGGCCCTGAACTCACTATGTAGCCCAAGCAAGCCTCAAACTCAGCAATCCTCCTGTCTCTGCCTCCTGAGTGCTGGGATTACAGGCGTGAGCTACCACGCCCAGCAAAAACTACTTATTTTTTAAAATGAGAAGAATTCCAAACCAGTGTAAAATTTATTATGACACTATGAAAGCTCAAAAGTGACAAAATTCTATCAGAAAATCCATATATATTGTTGAGGAAGAAGAAAAGCTTTATTTTACAATGCTGATCACTAAAATGTTTTAGAAATAAGACATGCATGAAGAAAAAACATGCAATCTTGGAAATTCAGTGACCTTCACATGTATTCCAGGAACTAAAATTTTAGAACATGTTTCCCTCCTGTCCTGTTTCGTTGGAGGCCTTTCTAGGATACATGATGTAGGAATTAGATCTCAGGAATAGCAATTTGTGTGAAAGCATCATAAATGAAATCGATTTGCTGTTATCTTGGGAAGTGAATTATTGAGAATATAAAATTGAAAAATTTAATCATGTGTAATTTCACTACTATTGAGTATGAAGCATTAGATTTATCTATAAAAATAAAGTATCTCTGCACAGTATTTAAGATAGTTTTTCAAGTGTCTAAATAATTATTAATGTCATTTTTGGTTTTAGGAGTCGGTGAGAGTAGAGAGTCCAGGAAATCTCCTCTTTTTATTGTTTTCAACCCACCATTGTTAGTTGGTACAGTTTGCAACCAGAATGGAAATAAATAGTGGAAATGTTTATTCGTGAAATGAAAGCTTGGTACCATCTGTGGCAAAAAAAGTCTTCTTGAAAGGCAGTTTTATTCTGAGGTATTCAAATTTTAATTCCTCCTAGGATTATTCTGTTGAATGCTTGATGATACTTCCTTTGCAACAAACAACTCCAGCTGATGTATAATATTTTCTAAGAATCTGATTTTATTATACTTAAAACTAGATTCTTCTTTTCTAAGCCAGGAATATAATGGCCAGGCTATTTTCCTTCTTTCCTCTTGCCTTGCACAGTCCCCCTTCAGAAAACCATTCTGATTTTTCTTTAACTGCAGACCGTGTTTTGGACATAGTGACTCATTGTACCATAAAGGACAATAAACAAATAGTTTTGTGGGTAGTCAGTTGCTGTGATGATTTCCTCATTGATGGTGCTGTCTTTCCCTTTTACAGGGGACAGTTAACTTTCTCTGTAAAGGACCGGAAAGAAAATATTTAGATTTTGTAGGCTTATGGGAACTCCATTGAACATTCTTTTTGTTTGTTTCTGTTTATTTGTCTTTCTTTTTTTGTTAAAATGCTTTGATAAATGGAAGGAAGGCTACATCTCACAGTTTATACTCTCCAAAAACAGGCCACTGAGTACATTTTGTCGAGAGGCTATAGTTTGCCAAATCCATACTAAAGGGCTGCAGCTGAGCCATCTATGCTGTACCACTGCAGAGGCAGCTCTGTGCCTAGGTACTGCCACCGCCTGGAGTCACACAGTTCACACACTGGCAAGATGCTTCACAGACTTGTGCATGTACTCACTATGCTACACATGCTGCCAGACTGAGGCACGTTGGTATAATCCACAAAAATCTGTTTTTGTTCCTTCATTTTTTGCACAGCTCTTTTTTTGGTTAGGATTACACTTGACTGGGTGTTAAAGAAACACTAGTTTAACCAAACAGCTGTGTGCTTTTCTCATATAAAAAGTTGCAAAAGTGAACAATTCAGAACAGAAATGACAGCTACAGAAGGTCAACAGGCTTTCTCCACCTTCTCCTCTGCTGTCCTTAGCAAGCAGCCGTCAGACCCATACCCATACCCATAAGATGCTTGTTCTACCTGCCATGACAAATAATTCCATTTCCAGCTGAAGGAAGGGAAAGAGAACAGGAAACAAGGAAAAGGGCAAGTTTATTGTGTTTGTCAGGCAAACAATAGTTTTTGTATCAAATAATCCCAGTAGATTTCTGCATCGATTTCTTTGGGCAGAATAATCATATGGTGTTTAGGAAAATGAATATTCTCAATATTTCCCATTGTTTTCAAAAATTAATATTTGGGATACTGCTAGTTAAAGAAAAAGGTAGAAGAATAACTGGGCAGGTCAAGCCACCTGGTAGCATCCACTAACATGCCCCTTCATTCCTCCAAGGGCAGGAAAAAGGCTTCTAAATTCCAACAACTGAGTGCCAAGACTCATTGTCTCCATGGACATCTTTATTATTGGCCCAGACTTAGCCTCCTGTGTCTTCTTTGTCCCGTCCATGCAAAGGGAATAACAATATCCAGTTATCAAAAAATGCTCAAATCGGGGCCGGAGGGTTAGCTCAGTGGTTCCGGCGCCTGCCTTGCAAGCGTAAGGACCTGAGTTCGATCCCAGTTACCACATATAATGCTGGGCGTGGTGGCACATGCCTGTAATCCCAGCACTCGGGAGGCAGAGACAGGAGGATTGCTGAGTTCGCGGCGGCTTGCCTGGGCTCCATAGTGAGCTTAGGGCCAGCCTGAACTACAAAGCGAGACCCTGTCTCCAAAAAGCAAAAAAAAAAATAAAATAAAATGCTCAAATCATACTTATTGCATAGGAAAATCCTCTCTCTACCTGAAACAGTCCACTTTCTTTGTGCCCAGAGCTGTAGAGGAGCATATTGTCTAGAGAAACTTTTGAAACACCATCCAGTGGTGCTTCTGGGTAGGTTCTCTCTAGTGCTTACTCAACATCTAACTGCGAATCTATTTTATTCTGTAAGGTTATATCTAAGAAGATTTTATATACACACACACACACACACACACACACACACACAAACAAGTTAAATAAAGTTTTTGATCACTAGGGATTCTCCGTATATGTAACAAATTTGTTCTAGGAATTAATTGAGTTTTTTTCTAATAATTCTTCCAAAAATATTATGCTCAGACTGGCTAAAGTTAAAAATAATGTATTTAAAAAGTACATTAGAAGGAAATAATATTAATTAATGCCATACTATTGAAAGGTGGAGCTTATTATCTCCTTTTTAAAAATGGGGGAATTTAGTTTATGTTCTTCTTTACCCCTGTAAGTTGGCCTTATTATTGAAAGCAGAATTAGCATTTCTTTGCAGTTGCCCTGCATTTTTGAAATATTGAGGTAAATAAAGGTTCAAATCCTAAAACAACTCCTCAGGTCACCTAATTTTAAAATATAGTGTCATTTGAAAAAGACAGGAGACCATCCCACCAGGCCTGTTCCACATTGGCTTTGGGAGTGATCAGTTCTAATTGAACAATTTGGTAAAAATAACAAGTCTCCTGGGTAATGGGCATAGAGGCATTTATAAAAATGAAAATTGCATAAGTCATTAGGATAGATGTGACTCTGCATGAAATGACCACTGCATCTATTATTTTTCCATTGTTGTGGGATTCTAAACTTTATTTAGGTAGTAGGATGTTAATGAATTTCTTATATTCATAAGCTGACCTTTCCTCTAAGGATATACAGTAGAAATCCTTTTATAATTTCCTTTTAAACTTTCTTTCTTTGACACAGGTCAGAGAAGTGAAATGGAATTCAGGTGGGAGGTTATTAGCAAACAGATATTGCCCTTTAATGGTGTGTAGTAGAATAAGACACTGAAGACAGACTACCGAAACAATAAAATAGATGGAAGCAGGTTCTTGTTTCTAAGTAATAGTGATTTAGAGGTCACTTTGCAATAAGCTAATGTATGAAAACAATAGAGCTAAGCTTTTCGTTAGGTGGAGAATCTGAAATGATCTTATAGATTAAAGAGAAAGTATATGGGACCCATGAGGACAGTTTCCGTTTCTTCCAGTTCTCTATGTTTTGTTCATTTTATTCTGAGGTTCCTCTCCTTAGCAGTGGAAAGGCTAAGAGCATTGACCCTTTTTAATACAAATAATAAACTTTCCACTTAAACACTGATTTGTAGGGTGGGAAAAGTGCAATTGTAGATTAAAAGGGTCTGTCTTACGTTGGCTCATTTCCCTTGCACAGAGGCATGAGGAAGAGGGTGGCATTTCTCTACGTTCTCCCAGAGGTAGGTTCCTGAAAGCTGCCTCTGTGTCTCTAAGGAATTAACCTTCCTTCAAAAGGAAGGTTAATTGGAGGCAGAGGTGACAGCACTGAGTGTCCACAGCTCATACAGGCAGGTGGGCTGGGCGATGACAGCCTCCCTTCCACTCAAGAGGTCACTGCTCTTTGGTTTTCTGATCCAACATCGTAGGTCATGCAATACAAAGAGACACATGTCCCTCAACCAGGCCTGAGACAGCAGGGACTGACTCTTTGAAATGATGTCAAGTAAAAGAGGTGAAATGAAATCAATGAATTCTAGAGACAACTCTGGTAAAATCTCCTTAGCTTAAAGGATGATGTACTGTAAACAAACGCTCCTGCAGGGCTCTGCAGGGACAGAGCTGAAGGCTGAGCCAGGAGACTTTCCAGAAACTATTCAATCCATCACTTATCCACAAGTAATCTAGCATTTGTGTTTGGGGATGAAGGCTTCTTACCTTTCAGGGCAAGCACACTGCTGCCTAGAGGATATGTTATTCTTTATAATCGGTGTACAAAGTTTACATTTGGCTTACACTCAAAAGTGCTTCTAAATGACACAGTTTGCTAAATGAAGCCCTACAGGATGCTGTGTTCTAGGTATTTATTTTTAGTGGCAATGCCATTTTCTGCCTGTTTCTTCCCTGCCCCCATGTTTCCAGTATCCTACCCTGAAAGATACACATCAAGCCCATTATATGCCCATGGAATTTGCACTAAAGCTCAGGATACCATCATTCCATTATTCACTGCATCAGAACAGGATAAGTTCATGTCAGGGGCAAGGATGCAGCTCAGTGTTTCCCCACCTGCTTGGCAAGCTCAAGATTTTAAGCATGATCCCCAATAACTGAAAATAAAAGTAGTTTCTGGAAAAGTTCACATAGTAAAGAGTCATTATTTTCTGGAAAACGTTGTAACACTAGATTTCCTGATTTGGACGGTGGCTGAAACTGTTCACAAAGTGAAAAGCTATTGTAAGGATGGGCTTCTCTGGGATGGTACAGGGAAAGGGGCTTCAGCATTACATTCTGCCTGCAGGATTTTCTTCTTTGAGAGAAAGAAGGAAAGATGAAGCACAGAGGTTGCTTAGTCAAGAGTCTCATAAGCAGCAGGTGAGCAGAAAAAAGTGGGATCCAGATGGCTTTTTCTTCACTTCCTACTATAGAATAATTTATGAACTGAACTATGTCCCTTAAAAATTCAAGCTAAGGGGCCAGAGATTTAGCTCAGTGGTTCCGGCGCCTGCCTCGCAAGCCCAAGGTCCTGAGTTTGATCCCGGTAACTACATACAATGCTGGGTGTGGAGACTCACGCCCACCAGCAATCAACACCACATACCACAATGCCGGGCATGGTGGCTCACGCCTGTCATCCCAGCATTCCGGAGGCAGAGACTGGAGGATTGCTGAGTTTGAGGCTTGCCTGGGCTACATAGTGAGCTCAGGGCCAGCCTGAACTACAAAGCAAGACCCTGTCTAAAAAAAAAAATATATATATAGGTTTGCCTATTTTTTGACAGTGGTTTGGCAACAGCATTTAGAAGTGCAGCTAGTGGTCTTGTTTGGAAAGACATCTAATTATGATTCAGAACTGAAACTCGGATACAAGGCTAAGTACTATTATTTTCTGAAAAAAACAGCAGAACCAACTCAACTGAAGAAATGGAACCAATGGTTAATAGTCATAGCATTTACATTAATAATATTCTATATTAAGTTGTAATCTATATGATACTATTTTATTTTTTATTTTGAATTGAGTATTAGGTAAAGCATAAAATAACATAATTTCACAATAAATGAAATGCTTATTTCTCAACATGGACACTTGGGTAATGTTCTTATAATTTTCTTCTAAAAGTACACATATTAGGCAATTCAAAGTCTAGATTTCTTAAAATGTATAGATGCATTTTCTTTAAGAAAACTAGAATTCATTTGATCTATCACTAGCTCTTTTCAAGGGACTACTGTGTTAGAAGTGCTTACCGGGACAATTTTTTCAAGTACTCAAAAGGACCAAATAAATATCCTCTTCCCTCGTGTGAAAGGGAGCTTTAACCTGTGCTAGGCTAATCCTCATTTTATCTGTCTGGTTTAATTGCTCCCTTTTCCATGTAAAATAAGACAATATCCATGATAGAGGTGATAATGATGATGATGATGGATACAAAATAGTTATGAGCCAGATACCATGCTATAAGCTATTAGATTGGAGTAGATTATCTCCTTCACTTCAGAGAACAACCTTGAACATCTCAAGTGCAGTTCTTCCAGACACCAGGATGACACAAATATCCCAGATAGCACAAATGTCTGTGTCTTCCCACAAATCGCTGCAAACACTTTTGAAAATGGAGCAGTATTTTATGTGTAGGATCTAATAAGGGCCTTTTTAATGACAGTATTTGTTGTTCTTTTTATAGACAAATAAAATAAAGGTGGATGGAAGTTACTTGTTACTGTATGACAACTCCAGGTATAGATATTGGGAATGACAAAAAGTAGACACTAATGATAAAATACAGTCATCTTGATGAAAGACAGTAGCATCTGGAAAGAGGACTTTAATTCTTTTTTGCAATCAGAAAATATATGGTTAAGAATGTATGTTTGTTATTATAATAGTTGTAAAAGTTATATGCTTTGATGCTTCTATGTGTACATCTATGAACTTTGTATGTGTATCTGAACAAAGTAGAAAAAACAGTGTTAGCCATATTCACATAATCTATATACACAAATGCACATGGACACATAAATGTATATACCCTTTTATTTAAATTGTTGATCATCATTGTGTAAATTATGAGAGGACTTTCACATTAATTTTCTGCTGTGGTTTAATAAACCACTATAAATAAAACATTAAACTAGACCAATCATTTATGATCTCACAGTTCTGTAGTTCTGAAGTCCAGACTGGAACGAATAGGTTTTTCTGCATAAAGCTGTGCACAACAATGAACTCAAGGCATTGATTAAGTTGGAGTCTTATCTGGAGGTTTGAGGAAGAATTTGGTTTGAGAAAGAATATCTTTTTGTCATAAAATGCAATATAACCTGAAGAGTAATATCTCATTATCACCATATATTCTATATTCTAATTATATTAGGAAAAAAGGAGTTATATAAGGCTCAAAGATACTGGGAGACATCCTTAGGCTTCTAATGCAAAACACGTATATCCTAGACCAACTGTTAAAAATATCCCATAGAAGCTGGCTTAAACAACAACAACACAAATCTTACTCTTCACAGTTCTTAGGTCGGAATTCCAAGATCTAAATGTTGGAATGTATTATTTAATTCTGCAAACTTCCTCGCTGCTTGTAGATGACAGTCTTCTTCCAGTGTTTTACCCTGATTAGCCCCATAAGTGTGTCTGTGTCCGGATCTTTGCTTCTCATAAAGACACAGGTTATATCAAATTAGGTTGCCCATATTTTACCTTAGTGCTGTCTTTGAAGGCCAACTCCAATTTCAGTCACACTGAGAGGGATGGGGATTAGAGCTTCAACATATGCATTTTAAGAGGTTATCATTACCATGACATGTGAAATAAGGATTTAAAAATACAAACTAAAGGAACAGTGAGGCAATAAAATTTGACCTTTGTACTTCTTGAATTACATCACTCGCCTCTATCTTGTTCCACATCAATATTGATTTTGGGGGGCTGTTCTACACCTACATGTGAAACATAGATATGCTATCAATTTGTTTCTAACAACAAATAGTCACTGATGTGATCACTCAGGCCTGGTCCTTGTCCTGCTCACTGGATAGCAGCCCACACTACTCATACCCATCTGAGATTTAAAAGATGAACACATAAGCTATTTAATATATGTACTTGCAAATGTGCAGTGCACTTGCAAGTAGTCTCCTTTTCCAAGAACTCTTTCAATATACATGTAATTATTTTACACAATAACATATTTAGTCTTTATAAATATATATGATAATTACATATATTACTTTCAAAATTAATCAGCAGTCTGTTCGACTAGGAACCTTCATTATATATTTTTTAATGACAGAAATATATCTGATATGTCTTAAGAAATACACAATTGTTTCATGAACTTCTTTCTTCACATAAATAAGAAAAATGTCCTTGAGGCAGGAACAGCCTATTGTTTAGAATTATTTCATGCAACATCCTTCCTATTACTGGCAACATGTTTTCCTAATATTCATTTAATCGTTTCAAAATGGGAACAACTGAATGTACTATTTTAAAAAGACAAGAGACCCTGAACAAGGTCTGATAGTTACATACACACACACATACAAACATACACACGTCTCATTCTTCCCAAGCTTGGCCATTATTTTAGATGCTACACATTGGTGATGGTGAGAGAAGATATTTGAATGAAATATTTAGACTGATACTGAGGATACAAAATATTCACACCATTCTTAGTTTCAATAAGCCTGACCACAATATCATCCAGGAGAAGCAGTTTAAGTACAGTGCTGAGCCAGAAGGCAGTTTATAAATTTAACAAGGTATTAATGACCTCTTTCTTACAAAGAAATGCATGTGTGTGTGTGAAAAGAGTTGATCTGGAGGTAGGTAAGTGGAGCTTTGCAGGTATGAATAGAGAATTGCTCTTCTTGGGTTGGAATCATATAATTTTATTTACTTAACTAATTAACTTTTAATAACCCAGAAATATTTCTTATACAAATAAATAATGATATAAATGTATGCTATAAAAATTTTTACTTTATTACTTTTGACTTAATAAGTAGACAGGTGGGATAATTTATAATTTATCAAAAATGAATTAGAATGATTAAAGCAAATGCAAAGTTAATTCTGAATCAAGAAATTAAAGTGGACTGGCTGTCTATGAAACATGCTTAAATGACTGAGACTAAATTCATTTGAAAATAACCCATGGATAAATAGGATCTGACCAACCTAGCATGAGACACACTTATTGTGATGAAAACTCACATTGCCAGGTTCAGTTAGATTTTGCTTTAGGATAGATTTGCTCTTACATTTCACTCTCTAATAATAAGTTCATTTATGGGTCACTAGTAGATGCTATGAACCAGAATAGATTCAAGCTACCTAAACTTTGGCTGAAAACTTAAAAATTCATTAAAGCAAATGTACTATATACAAATAGTAATCATCTGAGTATGCTTGAGAGGAATTGATCTCATTGATTCCACCCTCTTTTTGTTCTTTCTAGTTTGCACGTATGGCAGCAGTAAGATGGTTCTAAAGCCCTTCTGTACTCTTTCGATAAAAGCCTGATACCTGTTATCAAAATAATAACAATAAAACACAAGAAGACAGACTTAAAAATAATTTTAACTAAATATTAAATTGAAGATGCAAATTAGATGTAACTTGAATTCCTAAAGTATCCTGGCAATTTCTTCTGTCTGCCATCAAGGGCAAATTTATAGTACACACACACACACACACACACACACACAAACAGAAGAATATTTTCTGTAAAAGAAATATGATTGGTTTACTTGATATGAGTGTGACTTTTTCCTGTAATCACATGGAGAGATTATAATCAATAGAAATATCTTTATCGCACCTATTACATATGACCACATTTCTGTAAATGTTTCTTACCTTGTTTCACTTCAAAATGACATCTTAGAGGAGGAATAAGTATGTGTTTAACAAACAGGTCATACTGTGCTTCTTAAGTAGCCTTTCAGACTATTTCACACTTAAAATTAACAATCAGAAAATTACTTCAGACAAATTACTTTTTCTTCTTTTTTTTCAATCACCTAAAAAAGTAATTATGTTCATTTTTTGGGGGGAAAACCTATCAATATTAATTTACTTATAACCCAAAGCCTCATTGTCAATTTGTTGAGCATAGTGACACTTTTACATCTCCACTATTTTAATGCATAAACAAATCTGTGCTAGAAGTATTTATGGACTCTAAAGAGAATATTTCCACACTCTTCAGATGAAAAATGCTGTGAAATACAGTTGTAAATACCTGTCCCCAAATGGAATGTTTCTTACATATTGAAGACAAAGTAACTGAAGTTTGGATAAATCATTTCCTGTAAGCTATTTTATGAATAATTTTTCAACTTTGATCTAAGGATTTCATTTGGTGATATTGTAAAACCATAATTTTCAAATTATATATTTCACTAAAGTATATAAGTAGTGGCAGGAAAGCTATCATAAAGATGACTAAATGGTTATAAAAAATAGTGACTTGCTTCAACCCATACCACCAGTATCTGCTATATTACATGGCATAAATAAGACTGTAAGTCTTACTAATGTGTAAACACACTTTAAGAAGTGTGTTTTTAATGGGTATGTACATTTGGTGAAATTCACACCTCGAGAGCTATCTAGGGGAGATTTTGGCAGGGAGCACAGCCTCTCAGTCTGAGCAGATTGTAGTCAATTCTGACAACAGATTCGTTTCACCTGGTGCTTTATTTAATTAGAAAATTGTGACTGGGTGATTGTAAGAGGGATTTAAATTTTACAAAACGTTGACCTGTTACCTTGATAAAAAAATAAGGCTGATTCGGTGTCCATTAAATTCGATGTTGTCCCCTGTGGAAGCAGAGATGCAAAAGGGAGAGTTCTATCCATGACCCCTGTGCCACCCGTGGTCCTTCAAAATTCTGTCAGTCATGGCTAAAGCCAGACCTGATGCCATGCCAACACTTGAGTGGTGACACTCTTTCTTCCTCTCTAGAACCTGCTATTCATTCTTAATATAGGGAAGAAGAAGGACAATAATTAAATAACCAAAATTTAGACAAGAGATAAGTAGAGATATTTTAATATATAGTTTTGTATTATTACCTGCCACATATATTGTGCTTTACCATTAGCTTATTTTAATTTCAAGTTTTCTTTCCTTTTTGTCTTTTTATATTTAAATTAATAGCTCTTATTTTGTTCTGAACTATTCTCTTGGCCTTCATAGTAAATATAACTCACACCTCAGTATTCTCCTTCTTCTTTGGTATATTATTCAAGTGTTTAAGTTTCTTCTTTATTTTCTCTGGCCTTGTTTCTGTCTCCTCTTTGTTCTCTTATTTCATTTGTGTATTTATTTTTTCTGTGGAACTTGGGAAGGTCGAAGACATGCAAAACAAGATATTTATCACTGAGTCACCCTTCTTTGCTATCGCAAGTTTCTTAATCATAATTTATTACTTTCAGTGGATTTTGTTTTATTTTCATTTATTAAGTGCTTTTGCACCTTTTACCTCCCTCAAATAATTTTATTACCTTAACAGAAAAATTAATCTACTTAATCAACAACTATTATAATGTCAATAATATTTCAAATAAATGAGAATAAGTACTTAAAAACCCACCTTAACTTTGAATAGAAAGAAACAGAACAAGGAAGAAAAATTATGTAAATTTTAAAAATGCTTCTTCAAAAATGTATTTATACCTGCTGCAATATTAAAACAAATATGAATATGATTTCTTAAAATGAAGGACTCAAATTTACTATCAAGATAAAGACATATATAGATACATGTTTCAAGAAATTATAAATATATTTTCAAAGACTTGGAATCACATAATGGACCATTTTATATGTTATTATCTATAAAAGACAAATGAAGTTGTCAAATTAGCAACAATTAAACTTTTACATAAAATTAGTTCTGATAACTATGAATGATTCTTAAGTTATAACTTACATTTTTGTGTGTTTGTTCGTTTTAGACAGGGTCTCACTTAGTTTTTTTTTTATTGTTTTTTTTTAGACACGGTCTCACTTTGTTGTTCAGGCTGGCCCTGAGCTCACTATGTAGCCCAGGCAAGCCTCGAATTCAGGAATCTTCCTTTGTTTGCCTCCTGAGTGTTGGGATTACAGACCTGAGACACCACACCCAGTATTGTAGTATGTGGTACTTATTGCTGGAGGACGTGAGTCACCACTCTGGGTATTGCTGTATATGGTTATGGGTAACTTGCACTTGCTAGGCAGGTGCCAGAACCACTGAGCTATATCTCTGGTCAATGATTAATATTTCTTAAAGAGTAATTGTGTTGGCTAACATTGGAACCTGAGAACAGAGAAATTTGTTATGGAAATTCTCATTTGAATAAGAACATATTTGAACTTGAGGTACCATAGGAAAACTGCTCAATATGTTGAACTGCAGTTGAGTATTACTTTATTCCACCAAAGATATGTTAACACATAACATTGCTTCTACTTAAAATTACTCATGAAACTCATCTGAAAGCAGATGGTCTGTTAGAAGGAACATTACATCATTCTTTTTAAAAAAGCAAAGTTGTGATCTAAAACAGTATTTAGAGATTTCATAAAGCACGCAATATGCAGCTATTTTAATCAGCAGAAAGACACATCTATAAGTAAGGAGGAAAGAACATTGCTAATAGTGTGTTATGTATGTAGAGCCATGAAAGAAGGCAATATCTTGCTATAACCAGAAGTGAAGAAAACCAAGAGCAATTTATATTTTGTTTTGTTTTTGGAAACAGGGTTTCACTTTGTAGTTCAGGCTGGCCCTGAGCTCACTATGTAGCCCAGGCAAAGCTTGAATTCAGCAATCCTTCTGCTTCTCCCTCCTGAGTGCTTGGATTACAGGCATAAGCCAACATACCTGGTGCCTGATGCAATTTATTTAGAACAAGGCAACTAGTGAATATCTCCAGCAGAAGACAAGCAAGATATTTAGAAAGAAAACTTTTTTAAAAAATTTTGTAATTTTAATTGGATCTTTTAAATTTTTTTGATTCATTCCTCTTATTCTATGCCCTCATTGCCTTACCTATGTGTTGCCAGGAACATTTTATATGTTGCATTATGGTTCCCAATCCTTTTTAAAAACAATATAAGCAAACAGAATACACAGGACAAAAGTGGAACATGTGAGGAACTAGGTTTTCAAAGTCTTTTTTAAGTCTTGGGATTTAGCATTGATATTTGAGAAAATGCAAAATGAACAAAACACTAGTATAGTATTACTGTGGAAAATTCAATTGAATGTAATAACCAGATATACTGAAACAGTGTATCAAGAGATTATTGTCACTTACAGGTATCTATGTACTCTATAGAAAACAAATTGGAATGGAGGAATGGGATGATTTTTAGGCATAATTTTTACTGATTAGCTGGACAATATTTTATGGGAAGGCATAATTATTTTGGAACATAGTATGAGGAATTAATAACCATTAACACATTGAAAACTCAACAGTACAGGGGAAGAAACTTTCTGACCAGCATGCTTCACATGTCATAATTGTTACCATTCTGTGTCTGTCCTGCATATCCATTCTCATTGGTTCTGTAGTCAATTAGGTTGTCAGTCTTTCCGGAAATCATCCATCGAGTGAGGTCAGGAGTGCTACCTCTTCATTATGAATTTGGATTTTTTTTCTGATAATGTACCCAATTAAAGTGAAAATATGATAATAATTGTAAATATTCAGCATGCCTAGAAACTGATCTGCAATTGTTGGTTGATAATCTACAAATCCAGCAAAAATAAAAACCCTCTAGTCAATATTTGCTTTTCCATAATTTTTATCATGAAAAATAGTAAGTAATGAAAGTACTCATCAAGTATTTTTACCCAGGTTTTCTATAACTACATAGTATCAAGCAACATAAATAGGGCACTGATAAGAGTTGGAAATTTTTTTCAGTATTTGTTGAATCTGTTTTTCTTAATTTGCATGTTATTCAGAGAGATAAACACTGTACTTACCTACATATGTGTATCATTCCATGCATTCTCCCACTTTTCTAATGTTCTTAATGATGCAATTCTTGTGATTTGCACTTTTTCTTAGAACTTTGAATTTAGAGCATTTTATTCCTTAGAATATTGTGAATTGTTAAACCAAAATGCTTTAGAATAACTTTGGTAAGATTATAACCTTAAAATAACAATCCTTATATTTTTGGTGCTACTTTATATGCAATGAATAAAATATAGAATGATTTGTTACCAAGAAACTTATCATCACATTTTGTAAAATATTTCTTTGTGCATGAAAGGCAATTAATGAAAAAGAATTGCTTCTTGTTGCAAGGGTCTCAAGTTCTATAATAGCGTGAGGTTGGGTTTTTTGTTGTTGTTGCTTTTTCAGTCAAGAAATATTTTTTGAGTTTGTAATTGTGACTTCATTATGCAAATTAGATGGGCTCTTGGCTACTGTTGTTCAAGCTGAGTAGAAAAAAGGGACACTGCTCACCTCCCATCTACCCAGCTCCCACCCACCTCAGCCCCTGGGAGCCAATCCAGAATTCCCAGGACATGTGAGAACTCAGTTTGAATCAACTGCTCTGAAGTGTAACTGAGATAAGAAGAATTACATGCAGGATAATTAACTCTTTGGGGAAATTAAGAAAAAAGTCTTAAATATAAATAAAATCTAAGACTGTATTATAGGCTTAATTCTATTCATTATCAGAATACATTTATTTTAATTAAATAACTGAATCTCTCCTGGAGTCTTTCACTGGTAATTTTTATGATAAAATATACATGAAGATAAATGCAGCATTTTTCTCCAGAGACAAACATCGTACCAATAACAATGAGACTGTGATTCAAACTGCTTGTGTCCAGGCTATTAACATCTGAAAAATTAATGTGAAGAACCAATAAAAAGAAACTGTTAATATGGG
This sequence comes from Thryonomys swinderianus, assembly GCA_004025085.1. Lineage (NCBI taxonomy): Eukaryota > Metazoa > Chordata > Mammalia > Rodentia > Thryonomyidae > Thryonomys > Thryonomys swinderianus. The sequence continues at coordinate 29,160 of PVIC010017710.1, forward strand.
AAGACTACTAGGCTTGAACTATTTCTTTTTCCTACCCTGAATTGTTTAATGGGTGTTAGACATTCAGCTTCAAGAATTAGAGATGAACTTGAAGCTCTATATCATATATCAACAAATGTGATTATATCAAATTAAAAGAGCATAACAAAGGAAACAGGCAACAGAGTGAAGAAATAACCTACAGAGTGATAGAAAATGTTATCCAGTTACAACTCAGTCAGAGGACTAATAACTGAAATACAAAATTATCTAAAATGAATGAATTCCCATGCAACAAGACACAGTCAGAGTTGGCCACTGAAATGAATAGGCACTTCTCAAAAGGAGAAGTATAAAACTGGCCTATTTCAGGGCCGGAGGGTTAGCTCAGTGGTTCTGGCGCCTGCCTCGCAAGCGTAAGGACCTGAGTTCGATCCCCGGTTACCACATATAATGCTGGGCGTGGTGGCTCACGCCTGTCATCCCAGCACTCGGGAGGCAGAGATGGGAGGATTGCTGAGTTCGCGGTGGCTTGCCTGGGCACCATAGTGAGCTCAGGGCCAGCCTGAACTACAAAGCAAGACCCTGTCTCCAAAAAGCAAAAAAAAAAAAAAAAAAAAAAACTGGCCTATTTCTTATTAATCCCAATCATGTTTTTATTATATTGGTTTCTTGTAAACCTAAACCTGAGACTTACCATCAATGATGGGCCTGAATGTTTTTGATCACAGTGTTAAAACAACATAGCTAATGCTTTGTGGCTCTTGATGCGGGTATGAGGCAGTCTGCTGTTGGTATGTGGTTAATATCCCTACTCTTACTATAAGTAGGAAAATGTATTGAGTACTCACTATATACTGATACTAAGAGGCCACTTAATTGTGGTATCCTTTTGTAGGAACAGAAGGGATAAGTATCAATTAAATCTCATTTACAGAATCAGACAGCTAGTCCTGTAAAATAACTAATTCTCTTCATCAATCTTTATCTGGAAGTTTTATATTAATTGTCTGTAAAGAATAGAATTAAGAATCAAGATATATTATGTACAGGTACAAATTGCCAATGAGGAATGTGATCATAACATATTTGTACAATGTACCACTAAATTCATTTTTTTTTAAAGACTAGAGCAACTTTAGGAGACCTAGTTTAGTGAGTGCTAATACTTGGACAATAATCTATTATTTACATAGTTTCCAATGATGTTATTTAATTTTTTTTTTCTTTTTGAGACAGGGTCTCGCTTTGTAGTTCAGGCTGGCTCTGAGCTCACTATATAGCCTAGGCAAGCTTCAAACTCAGCAATCCTCCTGTCTCTGCCTCCTGAGTGCTGGGATTACAGGCATGAGCCACTACGCCCGGCACTGTGGTATGTGGTATTGATTGCTGGTGGGCGTGAGTCTCCACACCCAGCATTGTATGTGATTAGCGGGGATTGAACTCAGGACCTTGCACTTGCGAGGCAGGCACTGAAACCAGTGAGCTAACCCTCCGGCCCAATGTTATTTAAATTTTAATATATAGAGAACAACAGACATCAGGAGTGCTACTATGATTCATATTTCAACCGATGCAGTTTATGAGTTCTTAGCAGAAACAAGTAGAATTACTCCCAGCAACTTCTCTGGTCAAGAAATGTTATTCAATCTGAGACAAACTGATTATTAGAGCCCAGCAATTTCAAGAAAGTAAAATGATTTTAGATGTTAGAAAGCTCAAATCTTGGGCTTGTTTTGAACAACAAAGGATACTAGTTTGATCTTTCTTTCGATAGTTATGTATGGGATTTGTCACATAAATCTTATAGAGATAGGTGTGTTATATTGAAGAATATTTGTGAAAAGAAAGTTTATTTCTATCTCAAAGATCTGGCACTTCTAAGCAGCTGTGAAAACCTAAACAATGAATAGGTACTCAATAGCTCAGCTTGTGAGAATTCTATCCTTCATTCATATTTGAATGTTTCCTCAAAGAATGATGGAAATGGTTAGAGCTTTAAGTAACTTTATTGCAACATGAGAATACATATATAAAGTGAAAGTGTAAAATAAAGACTATTAGCTTTTATTATAAATCAATAGTTTAATAACTGAGAATTATTCTTAAAGTATGTAGCCACAAATACTATGAATATCACTGAAAAAATTTTTTTTACTGTTTGGTAAGGTTGATTGACATATGATTGAAATGCAGTAATACTCATGCTTTCATGTACAGTAAGATTTAATGAAAACATCCAATTGTGTAATATCAACTCAATCCATATCATTTTAATCATCCTAAGGAACTCATTTTTGTACTTGTTTTAAATTCCTTCCCTCAATTTTGAACTCTTAAAATGATCTGTCTTTTGTCTTTATTATTTTATAATTTCTAATATGATGTCAAATGGATTCAGATAGTATATAACTTTTAGTGTCTGACTTCTTTCACTCAGTTTTAGTCACTTGATATTGACCTATGTTGTTATGTACATTATTGGCTCAGTGTTTTGATTGTTGAGTAGTATTCCTTTGCACACCCACACGTGTGTGTGTGTATGTATACCAGAGTTTGTTTACCATTTCACTCACTGAATGGTATCTGTGCTGTTTCCAATTTTAGATAACTAAGAATATAGGTACTCTATAATTTCCTGGATACTCTTTATGTTAACATAAATTTTCCTTGCTCCTAGTTATATTTCTAGCAGTGGGATTTCTAAGAAAATAATTCAGTGTGTGACAGTTTCCAAAGTGTTTTCCAAACTACCGCACAGTCCATGCTCCCTCCATCAGTATGTGAAAGTCTCAGTTGATTTGCACCCTCAACCACGGTTTACACTAGCTGTTATAAACAAAGTTGAGAAAGTCAGGAACAATATTCTAATATATTAAATCTATTAATATTTAAAATTAATCATAAGTTTAATCAAGCCATAGCAACACTGTATGCAGTAAATCGTCCTAATGTGCAAAATTGTGCAATTCACTATATAGAAAGAATAAAGAAGAAAATCTGTGTGAACATCTGCACAACAAAGGAACTTTACAAAAGGCAGTGTGTATTACTGACAGCTCTGTGAAAGTTAGGAATTAAAAGACAATTCCCTAAAAGAGAAAAAACAAAATTTGAAACAGGCCTCAGGAAGTCAATGAGTTGCCTTGGCTGAGCATGAATTCTTTTTTTTTTTTGCTTTTTGGAGACAGGGTCTCGCTTTGTAGTTCAGGCTGGCCCTGAGCTCACTATGGTGCCCAGGCAAGCCGCCGCGAACTCAGCAATCCTCCCGTCTCTGCCTCCC
>PVIC010017711.1:0-32411 GCA_004025085.1 Thryonomys swinderianus
TTTTTTTTTTTTTTTTTTTTTTTTTTTTTGAGACAGGGTCCCACTTCATAGTTCAGGCTGGCCCTGAGCTCACTATGTAAGCCCAGGCAAGCCTCGAATTTAGCAGTCCTCCTGCCTCTGCTTCCCGAGTACTGGCATTACAGGCGTGAGCCACCACACCCGGCACTGTGGTATGTGGTATTGATGGCTGGTGGGCGTGAGTCACCATGCCCAGCATTGTATGTGGTTACCGGAATCAAACTCAGGGCCTTGTACTTGCCAGGCAGGCGCTGGAACCACTGAGCTAAATCTCCGGCCCTGTTGTCTCTTTCTTAATTCCTGGAGCTGCTCTTCCTTTCTTTTTGCAAAGTTGTTGTTCTCCATATGTTGTGAGTTCAGATCCTGGACAGACTATTGTATGCTGCCAGATTTCATGCCTTCCTTCTCTCCCATTTCTGTGTTTTATCTTGGTCTATCTGGAGTAGATATCTATTTTGTGCAGCAAATTACAACCTCCCACTAAAAAATCTTTGTAGTGTAGAACAATAAGGATTTATTATCACAGAGTTTCAGTGGGTCAGGAATTTGGGAGCAGCTGAGCTTGGTAGTGCTGGCTCAAGCGATGGCAGTCAGAATGTTAGCAAGTGCTGAAGTTGTCTGAAGGCTTGAGTGGGGCTGGATATTAACTATCAACTTAGTCACAAGTCTGCTGGCCTGATGATCAATTCCTCATTGCAGGGAACTTTTCATAAGCTTGGCTGGTTGTCTTCACATTCTGGAAGCTGTTTTCAGAAGGAAAAATCTAAGAACAAAAGAGGAAGCCACACACTTTTTGACTTAATTTTAGAGGTTAAACAGTAACACTTCTGCTATATTCAATTAGACAAGAGTCATTAAATACATTCAAGAGACAAAGAGATACAGCTGACTAGAGCTTGGAAGTCAGGCAAGCTGGTATAGAAAGGTATTAGATATATAGAAGTGATCATATAAAAAGTCTAATAGTTATTAGTAGAGCAGTGCAGCTCTATGACATCCCATTATTAAAAAAAACTCTCCAATCAATAATCTGTCTTTCTAATAAGAATTTTCCTTACTTTTTCAGTATGTATAGTGGATTATCTTCCCAGTAAAGTTCACATACCCTTTCCTCACCTTCCCACTAAATGTCCACCTAATTCATGTATTACTCAAATTATCTTTATCACGTATTCTTACTACTTACTAGCCTCTCCATGGCTTTTCCTATTTAGATTGTAAGGTATTAGGTGCCCAATTTCATAGAATCCTGGAAAAAAACCCTAGAGTTTCGGCAGATCACCTGAACATCTGCTTTACATATCCTTTCAAGGTACTTTTTATAGGTGATCATTCCGAATCTGTCTGTATACTTCAAGCAATGGAGGCTCACTCTCATGTAAAAGCACTTTGTAAATGCTATTGATTACAAGGATGACTCATTATTTTAGAAATCTCACCTATTAAAGACAGCAAGATCTTGAGACATTAATACACTATGGCATCTCATAATGTGCCTCACAGCTGCCTTTCATTCCTAAGATCAGAGGACAGTTTTGCCCTTGGTCCTTTAGGGAGCTCATCTCTGGACCCTCAGTAAATACTTTTGGCAGAAAATGAAGTACAAATTCTATTTTCCCCAAATCTGGCACTGGGTTTGAGGTGATGGTATACACTACCCTGGGTTGATTTTTTTCCAACAGAAAATGGGAAAAGGTTCTCATGACTGGATTTTGGCTCTAATTCTTCACATATGAGTAAATTAGTCAGTGTTATTTACCTCGGAGGTTTATAATGATTATTTCATGTTTTAAATTCAATCCTGTTTTCCTGCAAAGACAGCATTCAGAGGAAAAGAAAGAACTCAGCTGTCTGAATAAACATATGGAAATCAATGATAAATGGAAGGAGACTGCATAGTACATTTATTAACCAAGCTCATATAAATCATAATTTTTCAACCATTTATTAAACTAATAGGATTGTTTTGGGAACATCAAAGAATTCTTTATTAAGTAAATAATCATGTTTATCCACTCAGTTATGGGGAAAAGCAAATCATTCACACTGCATTTACTCTGCCTCATCAGATTTCATTTCTTTTAAATGTCAGCCGTTGATAATTTTTACCAAACAACCTGGGAAAAAACTCAAAATTCTACCAGGCTTCATCCACCTTCCCTGTCCAGGAAAAGGACTGCTGATCTCTTTCTGATTTGTGTTTCTTTCTTCCCAATTAGTCAGATTCTTCATGAGGCTTTGATTCTCTCATAGTCAACACACATATAATTTGTCACCTTGGCCAACTTTTTCTTTTTCCATGTTCTTGCTCTCTCCCTCTCTCCTCTCTCCTCCCCACTTCCCTTCCTCTCTTCCCCTTCTGTCCTGGTTTTCTCCTTTCTTCATTCTTGTTTCTTCCATTGCCACATGTAGAGTGTTGATTAGGCATAATAAGCCAGATGCCCTTGGTGACCCCTCATTTCTTCTTTTACTCTTGTCCTTCTTCAGACAACCAGATTATGTGGAAGCAGAGAACACTGACTTTTTCTAGTGTTAGCAGGAGAAAATACAATGTGAATGTGAAGCTCTCAAAATATTTGTCATTTTGATTTGTGACATCAATGTATTTTACCAATATAGATTTTCATAAAACTGAATCTTATTAATAAAAGCACTTTAGTCATATTCAGTATTTGACAGAGGAATCCCATATTCTACTCATTAGCAAATAGTTATTGATCACTCTCAGGTGGGTCATTGGGTATGATGGAAAATAGGAAAGTGTATTGATTCATTTAATAAACATTTACTGAGTATCAGTTACATGCCAGCACTACTTGTGACACTGTGAATCTAGGGATGAACAAGAAACACAAGACTCCTGATCATGAGGAACAGCTATTCTAGAGGGAAAAGACAGATATTAAGCAAGAATGTGAGCAGATAAAACAATATCATCAAACTTCATCGAGAAAATTAAAATTTAATGAACTAATCTGAGAGAGACTGGGAGTAGTCACTAAATCAGGGGTGCACTAATTTTGGCAGAGTAGTCTATAAAGGGATGTGAAAGTAACATCTCATCTACTTTGAGAAGGAATAGAATAGGGTGAATTTCTTTTCTTATAAAGGCTTTACAGTCAAGAAAGACCCAAAGACTGAACTCAGTTAAGTGTAAAACTTGAAGCATGCATCTATAAACTTCATGTTAAATATGGCATTGTATCACACAACTCATAGAATCAAATAAATGTCCATGAGGATACATTAGTACAAGTGAATGATGTGGCCATACCAAAGGCCAAGGGAGAGGGCTGAAGTGTAGTAATGCATCATGGAAAAAGTAGAATATGTATATTGGTGAGTCATAATTTTTATGTTTTTCCTTAGGTAGGATGGTTGCTTTTGTAATATGCCCTCAACAATACTATAAGCCCCTTGAAAGTAAGGACTAGCTTTTATGCTTCTTTAAATCTAATATTTAAAAGCTATGAGGAAGCAATATAAGGCTGGGGCTTTCATGGTAGCCAGCTTCCAGGATGGCTTCTGATGCTCCTTGTCTGTGCTCTGCCCTCTGCAGGGTTTCCCATAAAGTAGAGGCCCGACTTGCATAAGCAGTAGGACACAGAGAAGGAACAGAGTGTGACGTCTGAGGCTGCCCATGAAAATCCTTGTAGCTTTTTCCTTTGCTCTTGTATAAGCTCTGGAGGAAGCCAGCTGCCATGTCATGGGGATGCATAAGCAGCTCGATAGAGAGGTCCATCTGGCATGAGATCGGGGCCTCCTGCCAACACCCAGCACTAACTTGCCAACTCAGTGAATAAACCACATTGAAGTGGATCCTTCTTGCACCCCAGTCAAGATTTTGATGACTTTTCTTCAGAATTGTCAAGGCATTTTTACTACAAGATGCATATTTATCTACTCATTCATTCATCAAATATCTTTCACTTTCTCACAAGACACTGCTGCATAATTATTAGAAGACTTCACCCGTGGAAGAGGCAGCATATTGGCATCTTCTCACATGCCAGTTCCTTTTGTTTGGTAGGAAGGGCTAGTGTCACTTCAAGTTTCTGAGATTGCTTCTGAGGATAAAGGACGCAAGCTTTAATCCATCAGTAGTACTGCAAAGGAAATGGAAGCAGTGCCTTGTGAGCTGTATATTTTCTGCCTCTGACCTAGGCATCCTGACTCTTTCATTTTTAAAGTCTAAATCCTCAGTTAAGTGCTTTAGGCTAGTAAGTACTGTTTGGTCTGGGTTTTTGAGCTCCAGGTCTGACAAATGGCATATAGTGAATGGAGGCCAGATCATTTTTGGCCATAAGATAACCAATTAATTGGGTTTTATTTATTGTCTACTATGTGGCTTATCCTATGTAGGGGTCCATATCAGTTGCTGGAAATCTCAGAGTTTTCAGTTTTTGTAAAAGACTAATTCTCAGCTTGAGCAAGACTCATATTTTTGTGACTGGATTTTTCTAGAATCAGAATCAAGGGCAAAAATATTTGTCAAGTAAGTGCTGGAATTTAAAAGAAGCATGAGATTCATTTTACCCTATCAAGGTTCATTTATATTCTCAGCAGAAGCAAGTGGCCTGTGTTTGCTAAATGTATAAATTTTCAGGTACTTGCAAAATGCCAGGATCATAAATCTTTTTAAAAACAAAGCTTATTTATTTTCCCTAAAAATAAAGTGTTTTTTTTTTTCATGGAAAATAGAGAAGAGCTCAAAGAAAAAAAATAAAAAAATAAAAACCATTTATGATCCCAGCTATGGCAGTAAACCATTGTTTTGGTATTATGCAAGTTGGAAAACTCATCCCACTGGGAAAATATATATTCAGTGTTGTTCTGATTTCTTCAGTTATCAGCATAAAAGTATATTTCCTGCATTATTACTCTTTGCAAATATTTAAAATTGTTGCTTATTTTATTATACTCATTTATCAAAATTTACTGATCTATTTCTTTAATATTATTATTTTCATGGAGGGAAAGAAGGTGCTAAATTACTACAAGTCTTCTAGTATACAAAGACATCACTATTATAAAGTGAAATTATTCATCAACTCCTGGAATCTTAAACCTGTGGGGCTGCCTTAGGGCAAGTGGATTACAAAGCTTTTATTTTATAAAGGAGAAAAACAAGTCACAGTTTCCTGACTTGTCTAAGATTACCTGGCCAGCCAGTAGTTTATAGCCCCATGTGTCTAGCAATTACAGAAATGTCAAAAGACAAAAGTACTTTTCTTTGTCAGGTCTTCGACACAATGATGCCCTTCCTTTGACTTGGTTGCTTCCAACAATGTGGCTGAATTAGGAAAGAAAAAATGCTGGAGCATCATGACCATGGACTTGCTGCTGTAAAGGGTTTGAGTCCACACATGGAAGGGAAGAGGTCTGTCTTGGAGTCTTCTCTGTCACCTGGGAGCCAGGTATGTCTTGCCTGATCCATGGGATGAGCAGGTGCAGCATGAGCAGCTCTGCCCCCTCGAATCTTGGCTTTCTCATTTTTCAATGAAGAAACTACCTTTACTGACAGATTCAAGCTCTAGCCTTTTACCCTCCAAGTCTGATCTTTTTTGTCAATTTCACAATCGATGGACATTTTCAGAGCTGTGGGTAGAAGTTAACGTGAGATTTCACAGAGTTTACTAGTGGGACAAGGTTCATAATCAATTGCTTACTATGAGAGTGAATTTTTTAGTGATCATATATGGAACCCAAAGCTATCTGATGGAAGAAAAGACATTTCTGTCATTGCTGCAGAGTACTTAACTTTCTGTATTGGAGATTCAGGTAAATTTGAGGGCAACTTCATTAGATTAGTGAATGAATTATAATACTATCTGAGAGAGTGACTTGACTTTAAGAAAGCTTTGTTCCGTTTTCTCCATTGTTCGGCTTTGCCTGAATTGTCTCTGATGTGGCTTCTTATATTTTGACATAAGTGTATTGTATGAGGTAGTACTTCGTAAAAGTGGAGCAGAGTATGAATGTTTCAAGGACTTCTGGGCTCAGGAGCTGCAAGAGTAACACAGAAGAAGAGTAACCAGTCAGCTTTCTTGGTACTTCATGTAGTCTTGGACTTGGGTTTTTGTTTTCCAACTAATTCCTTGAAATTCTTTTGTCTGAAGAGAGTGGTATTGGCCAATGTTCATGATGGTAACAAAGCAGTTTGGGGCTTTGGTGATGGGCAAGAAAGTACAACAATCCTTGCCACTCCTACTGCTAGTTGATGTCATATTTCTGAGATTCCGTACCATATCCTCATTTAAAAAAAATAACTTTGTCATAACAGGATTGGGTGAAGGGGAGATAGCCCTCTGGCTGAAATGCTACAGATTCCTCTAAGTTAAATCCAAAAGGGAGGAAGGAGTTGTACTGGAAGAATGATTGAGGTCTTCTGTGGTGTGGGATAATCCATGATGGTATGTGCCATGTTGTGGGGGGCAGACTGCCCATTGTTAGGTTCATCACACGAGTGTTTATTGAGGGCCTAATATGTACAGCAAAGCAAAGCTTCTATTCTTGAAGAGAATTTGCTGTTGGTCCAGGATTCATAATACTGAAGTTCAGATTGACACAGAGGCCTTTGAGGGCACTTAGTTTACAAACTTGCTCCCTTTTTCATATGCTCATGGTTAAAAGCAAAGAGCCAGCTTTATAAATATTTTGCCTTTTGCCATGCTCTATCTCCAAACATCCTGCTGACTCAGACGGGGCCATCTGACCATTGGACAACATGTCTGCTGGTATAGCCCTGGTTAAAACTACCATCACTATGATGGTGTAACTTCCTAATCCTCTCCTCGGTTACTGCAACATTTCTGAATTCAGGAGGTGAACACCTTGAAATCTACAGAAAATGTATGTATGCAACTTTCCAGAAAACAACATCATAGTTTTTAACAGATAATGAAAGGAATTTGTGTTCCAACCAGTTTTGAAGCCACTATATTTTATTTGCCACTATATGATTGAAAGAAGATTTCTTGGAAATAACTAGAATAAAAGCACATGAAATTATAATAGAGTAACAGTGTGCCTTATTGGATGATTTCTTAACCCATGTACCCATGGTATGCATAAAAATCCTCCTTGTTAAAAAAAAATAAAATCTTCCTGCCAGGCATGGTGGCTCATGCCTGTCATCCCAGCACTCTGGAGGCAGAGACAGGAGGACTGCTGAGTTTGAGGCTTGCCTGGGCTACATAGTGAGCTCAGGGCCAGCCTGAACTACAAAGCGAGACCCTGTCTCAAAAGAAAAAAAAAATCTTCCTTGTAAAGACCAATCCTAAATAAAAGAAAGAAGTTGGGAGGGAACCCAATGAGAGTGTCTTTCTCAGCAAAAACCTAGAGCACAACTGATAACAAAGCTGGTAACTAATGTTGTTATGTTAATAATACTGCTAATACTCATAATTATTGTATGTGGAACTTTTCATTTGAAAGTCTCAAAGTGCCTTATAAACATTAATTAGTGACATTTCACAACACCCTAGTGAGACAGGTAAGTATTAATATATCCACTTAATATCTTTAGATGAAAGAGTTTCTAAAGGTCATATAGTGAGTTAAGAATAGAAACTAAAGCAAGACTTGGAATCCTGCCTCACCTCCCTCAATCTGGTATGTGTGCTGGTGCCTATGGGTATACGAGTCCTTTCTAGAATTGACTCATGACTGTGGGAATGTGGGCCTGATGAAATATTCAAGACACCATAAAGAAATTCAGTATTCTCTGGTGGCCTCAGAGGACCTGCTGAGGCTAAGTGGTGGACAAACTGTTTTGCTTTTATTTTTAAAGTAAGTTTTAGAGCAGATCATGGTCCCTTTGTCACTTATTTCTCTTATTCACCTTTGTCTCTCCTTTTGTGGGCTTGCCATCTGGTTCATCATTTTGGCCCTATTTTATTTGTTACCTCTTTATTCTAAAGACTGTGCTCTAGTTCCAGCTATCCATGCCAATAAACAACTATGACTCCAAGTTTTCCAGCCTCCCAAAGCTTCAGTTTCTTAATCTATAGAATGACCATCAGAGCTTAAGCATCTCTATGCTTCCTTTAAGTAATGAAATAGCATGATTTATTATGGGAGAATTTTTTGAGACAGTTCTTTTTGGCAGCCTGCACGTTGGAGACAAAACAGGTAAAATGATAACTGGAAAGATGTTTCCTCAAGGGAGGAGAGAGCCTCTCACTGTCCTGTCATTCAAAATAGCCCAGAATAGGCTTTGTGTTGATTGTTATTCTCTTTGGAGGCTTTACTTGATGATGGTCACAAGCTTTTACTTTCTTGGGGACAGGTGAGAGGTTGACCCTGTTCTCACTGGGGATTCATGAAAAGCGAACCAGGCCTGGGAGACATCGTGCTCTTCCCCTTCGCCCATTTCTGTTCAGGCTTCTTTAGGAACCTCTTTGTCTCGCCCAGGGAGTGTCAGTTCACATCTTAATCACTTTGTGTGTAATCTCATTAGAGATTAATCCCATTTGCCAAAGTGTCAGTATCTTTCCTGGTACAGAGGCAGGGACTTCTATAGCTGGATTTGGAAACTACGTCTCGCCTGAGTTATAAATAGCACAGGCATAGCTGAGTTTTCTTTTGACTTTTTGATGTTGACATTGAAGGAAATGGAGGTGGATTCTTTAAATCCGTCACACTAAATCCTTACCAGGCCTGACTCTGGAAAGAAAGGACATACTATTTTTTTTCCAGTTTTAGTGAAGTAAGCATTTTAGTCACTTATAAAAACTGTACAATAATTTTTAAAAATTAATCAAGTGATAATGACCTTTTTAATGGTCCCTTTTTATGGACAGGGGTAAATATACTTGCAATAAACAAAGAATAAGCAACTAAGCCTAAAATGTATACATGCAAATAGAACACCTCCCCTCCCTTTATTTTACTTTGAACACTTGCCTTTAATGGTTCTTGTCACTCAGTCCTGAGATGATAAAATTCCAGTTCATTAAAACACCCACATTTAGTGTTTTAGACTTGTTTCTGGGAGGCTTGGGACAGACTGTATGTGAAGCTTGGCAGTGTGAGCAGTGATCGGTTTTTGCAGGACATGCTAAGCCATATGGTTCTCTGTTTGCTATAACATACAGCACATTAAGCGTGCAAAACAACTCCTCTAGAAACCCCTCTGTCTCTCTGCCATTTCTCTTCCCTCATATGCAACAAATTCAAATCTTCATATTCTTAAAGTGGTGGAGGGGGGAGGGAGGGAACAGCAGTCATTCTCATTTGATGGTTTGAAAAAAGAAAAGATGTTGGTACCACTCACTGACTGGCTAATGAATAATCAGATTTCACAGCATGAGTGCTGGGGTGGTAATTCGGTTGCACGCCATGCCCCAAACCCATGGAATAGTGCTTCATTAATGTGAAGACCTGTATAATCAAACAATTAGCAGTCTCTCTGCAATGAAAGCAGCTTTTCATCAGCATATATACTTCACTGAAAAATGAGTTCCAAATCAGTGGATCTGACAGCAACTAGACTTACACTAACTCTTAACAACCATACCATGGATGAAGCATTGGTGCTCTTTGCTCTCACCTTGAATCAAAGGTACAGCCTGAACTTGTGGTTTAGCATCCTTGCACGGTAGCAGGCATCTGCATGACACATGAGATTAGCTGTATGCTGTCTAATTTTATTTATATAAACTTCTGTTTTATAGATTCCATGTTTTCTTCTCCTTCTCACTGTACATTCTTTAAGGTTAAGGAAGTTAGACAAATATAGTGTATCAGGGAAAAAGAGAAACTGAGATCCTTCTTGAATTTTGCTTATTTACATCAGTGATTTGTATCATCTTCATTCTGATACAGCTGATTAGCCTCTATGGAGATTTTGTCTTTGTAACTATGGAAAAAGGGTGCTGTTCTATGGTGAGATTTCTCATTTGCTTTGTTGACTAATTCTCATCAAATGAGTGCCCTACAGGGCTGCTCATAGGACCAGGAGGCAGAGACCTTGGGTTCCTGGTGCCCTACTGTTTTGAGAGTCTTCCTACCCCTAAACAAGCCCTGGATATATTGGGCTGCTTTCAGTACACTGCTCAGTGCTAAGGAAGTGATAAATACTAACTCAGCATACTTTTAAAATGTAAATTATCAACAAACTTCAGTGAATTTATGACTGTTTCATGATTAGTTTGGCTAGTCTAAATCAGGGGCAGCAATTTTTTTTTTCCTGTATAAATCTAGATAGCATATTTAGGCTTTGCAAGTTAAGACAAAAATCAAAGACTTTTTATATTAGTACAATATTATTTGAAAACCAGTGTTAGTTTGTAGATCTCACAAAAATACACCATAGGCTGAATTTGACCAGTAAACTAGTTTGCCAATGCCTAGTCCAAATAATAAGCTTTAATTTTTTTTCTGCAGTTGAACAAGTCAATGTATATCTTAATTTTATACATAGTTGCTATTTTACTGGGGATAATGAAAGTGTTGTGAATATCGTGTTTGTACAATAGAAATTCTCCACAAGAAGCAATAAAAATTAAGAAACAGCTAGAATTTATTAGGGAGAGGTTAAAAAATGAATAAACCTGAAATTGTTTTTTGACTAAAAATGATAATAGATTGAGACACTTAGTTTTCCTAGGTAGTTTGTAGGGATGGAATCTAGCTTAACAGATGGAGCATTGCTCTGGGTAGATCCAGATTTGGAGTATGATGTTGGTATAGGATGAAGCTTTTGCACTATGGAAACAGTTTCACATACTCTTGCACGGCCTCAAACTCTATCATTACTAAGTCAACTCTCAAAAGAGAAAAACCATCTATGCAAGTATGTTTGAAGTAGAGACAATTATTAGTAATCCTGAAAAGAGTGTGCTCTTCATGACTGAAATCTCAGGTTGGATTTAGATGTGGATATTAAAATAATCATTTGTGAAAATCATTACCAGGAAGAAGAAGCAAGTATTCCAAAGGCAAACCATGTCCTATCAATTTCATGGCTTCTTCAGTAGGTTATACATATGATAAGTCAGGAAAGAATGATAGAGACACTATTTTTGGATTCCAGAGAAATTTGATAAGGGCTCTTATGATGTATTTGCTGAAAGACGTGGTGATATATTAGAAGCTAACATGGAAGGGTGCATTTCCTAGTAAAACTTGAGCTGCTGGCTAATGGTTTGATACAGCTAGAGATTTTTATTATTGTTTACTATAATTTTTCTGTGTTTTGTCCCTAAAGAGTTGGTGTGTTGGAATTTCTGCCCTTTCTGGTGATGTTAGGAGGTGGTATGAGATGTCAATGCATTGGTGTTAGTGGGCGTTTTGTAAGTCATTGAGGATGAGCCTTTGGAAGGGATTAGAGAAATTTTGGATCACTTGCCTAATTCTTTTGAGAATGTTAGAAAAAAGAATAAGCTTGGCTCTACCTAGCTTTCTGGATTCCTATCTTTCTGGATTTCTTTCTCTTCATCCATGCATACTTCAACCATAAAACCTTTTGCCAGAAGGTTCTCAGCAGAGTTGAATTGATGCCAGTACCATGCCCTTAAAATTCCAGAACTATGAGCCAAATAATGTATTTTCTTTATAAACGTAGCTTGCCAAAGGTATTTTGTTACGGTGGTACAAAACAGAGTAATACTTTGGTGGTTGTTCATTACCTTATATGTTTTACATTTTTTAATTAAAGATTTACATGAGGACATATAACATATTTTCATCAAGTCTGTAAATAATGGTAGGCTTAGAAAGCTCATAAATTCAATGAATAGCAGAGTGAAGGAACTGACAAATTTTCTTACAACTTTATGAGCGAAGTATAACAAAAATCCTATTTTGGGCACATGTACTTTATTATTTGAATTAAGAGCAATAGATTTAACTAATTATACAAATCATGGATGAGAAAGTTGTTTTTTTATGTTTATTTTCATTATTTCATATTTGCAGTACATAATGAAAGCATTTCTTGTAGGTAATTGTATATAATACATCTTCCCCCCATCCCTTTCTGCCCATTTTCCTTCCTTACCCTTCCCATGGACCCCTTCCTTTTCACAAAAGATCTGTCTTTTTATTTATATTTTGAGTTTTTCATATATGGGTCTTTTCTCAAAAGCAGAAAGGAAACTTTGATTTCAATTTTCAGTAGTTTCAATGATTCCATGTGGTAATCAACACACTTTAGGATTGTATTATAAGGTTCAGTTATCTAAACAAGTTCACAGAGTGTGCCAAATCTTATTCAGTTCCACTCCGTAAATATTGAGATGATATGTTAAGAGAAAAACAAATAGATAAAAATAAAACTATGCATGATAAAGTACTACTACAAAGTCAGGGATGCCAAATTAAGCCATATTACTATGCTGAATGGAGAACTTTGGGCAAAATCATGCCTACTTTCTTATATTTATGGGCTCCACCATGAAGCTACTCAATTAGAATTCTCAAGAATGGAGCTAGGCAAAGGCAATTCTAAGCAACCGGGACATGGCAAGGGGTATTACAATCCCCAACTTAAAACTATATTATAAAGCCACCGTGATAAAAACTGCATGGTACTGGCAAAGTAACAGACCCAAAGACCAGTGGAATAGATTAGAAGATCCAGAAACAAATCCAGATACACTAAGCCACCTTATCTGTGACAAAAGAGCCAAACATCCTCAATGGAGGAAAGACAGCCTCTTTAACAAATGGTGCTGAAAAAACTGGGCTTTAATCTGCCAAAAACTAAAGCTAGACCTATCTCTTTCACTGTGTACTAAACTAAAATCACAATGGATTTGAGACTTAAACATTAAAGCAGAAACACTAAACCTGCTGCAAAACAGGTTAGGTAAAACTCTTGGAGACATTGGCTTAGGCAGAGACTTTATGAACAAAACCTCTATAGCATTAGAACTCGCAGAAAGAATCAACAAATTGAATCTCATTCAACTAAAAAGCTTCTGTACAGCAAAAGAAGCCACTGGCACTGTTAAAAGACAACCAACAACATGGGAAAACATCTTTACTAGGTGTTTGTCAAACAAAGGGCTACTATCTACAATATATAAAGAACTTAAACAATTCAATCCCCCCAAATTTAAAGATCTAATTCAAAAATGGGCATCTGAAATGAACAGACACTTCTCAGAGGCAGAAGTCAAAGCAGCCAAAAAACATATAAAGAAATGTCCAACAACACTGGTCATTTGAGAAATGCAGATGAAAACAGCACTGAGATTTTATCTCACTCCACAAAGAATGGCTGCTATTGTGAAATCAACCAGCAATAAATGCTGGCAAGGCTGTGGGGAGAAAGGAACCTTTCTCCACTGTTGGTGGAATCATAGACTTGTGCAACCATTGCAGAGGTGAGTGTGGAGATTCCTCAGAAAACTAGGATTACAGATCCCATTTGACCCTGCTATTCCCCTGCTAGGAATAAACCCAAAGGAATTCAAAGAATCATATTGTAAAGTCATATGCACACCCATGTTCATAGCAGCTCAGTTTGTGATACCCCAGTCTTAGAAACAACCCAGATGCCCGTCAACTGGAGACTGGATAAAGAAGATGGGGTTTTAAAAAATAAAATGGAGTATTACTCTGCCATAAAGAATGACAAGTTATGTGCAAATGTATACACCTTGAGGACATACTAAGTGAAATAAATAGATCACAGATATGTAAATACCATATCTCCGGTATGAGAACCTATAGATGTAATGAGTTCTAGAATGTATGGTGGATTTTGTAAAATAGGAAATATTCAAAGGGAATTTTGTGTGGGAAAATAATGAGGGGAAAGAATAAATATGATTCAGAAAGAAAAAGAAATAGCATGTATGTAAGGGCTGGGGGGTTGTGGGTGGGCAAGGATATTGGCAAAAATGAGAATTAACTTGTGTCATATACTGGTACAAATTCCCCAATGTTGAGTGTGATTGTGAACTGTATATAAAATGTACCAATAAAGAATTCAATTTTAAAAAAGAATGCAGCTAGGGGATCTGCTGTTACAAAAACTTGTCTGATTAACCTTGTTTTCACTTTCTTTCTATTTGGTTTAGAATATTAACACTAAACTTTTCTCAGGAACATACTAACTCTGCTTGCTAGTGGACTTCAAATATACCCCTACATCTAGTTAAGTCAAGGATTTAAATAAATTGATATAAGCCTTTGACTTTATCCTGGGAAGATAGTCCAAATTGGTTTCCCCTAGACACAACCAATCACAAGGCACACTGAAAGGAGAGTACCCACAGAGAGATAGTGCTGCTTTCCTTTGTTATTCTTATTGCTATAAATATATACAACCATAGACTATACATGTGTCTATAACAAGCTAACTTCTATGAATGTAGCCTATGGATGTAGGACTTCTTTCTTTTACTCACTCCTCACATGTAAGTATGTACAATTTCTGAAGATTGTACTTCTAAAATATATTCCTTTCTTTTTATAAAAAGTTTACAGGAACTGTAATATAACTCCCTTTTTCATTAGTGCATATTAGTGATACAGAATAATATGATTCATTTTGGTTTATTGGTACATGCATGCAACATATTTTGATTATTTTTGTCCACTTTATTCCCCTTTCCTTTAATTTTTTCCTCTGATCCCTTTCGCAACTTTAAAAGTTTACCTTCTAACCTCCTCTCAGGATATATATATATATATATATATATATATATATATATATATATATATATATATTCTGATTTTAAAATTCACTCATCTCTTTATGGCCATGTGGGCTGTTTCCATACTTTAGTTATTGTGAACTGTGACATAATAAACATGAGTATTTATGTGTCACTGTAGAATAGTGACTTTAATTATTTAAGGAACATACCAAGGAATGGTATAGCTGGATCAAATGGTATTTCTATCTTTAGTTTTCTTGAGAAATCTTCATACAGATTTCCATAGTGGTTGTACTAGTAGGAAAGTATAAATAAAAACAACATTAAAATTCCATGTGATCCAGTCATGATGGCTGTCATAAAGAATACAAAAAGCAAGAAATGCTGGCAATGATGGAAGGAGATGAAGAATCTCCTATGCTAAAATGTATTCTTATTCTGCCTTTTCCCCTTTGTTCTCATTGTTTTTCTCTTTTTAGCCTGGCAAGAGTTTAGATATGTTAGCCGCCAGGTCTCTAGACACTTCCTGATTCTTCTACTTTAAGCAAGATGTTAGTCCTAGTCCTCTAACAGAAATTTACAGGCTGATGTCCAAGCCCTTAATCCTATGTGAAAGATGTCCCAGTGTCAACTTTCAGACTTTACTCATTCATTCATTCATTCATTCATTCATTCAACAATTATACCATTTATAGAGTGCCTATTTTTTGAAAGGCAGTAAGGCAACAAAAATGAAAAAGACATTTTATATTTCACTACTCTGAGATGTTCTTAACAGTTTTACAGTGCTGAGTTCTCTTTTAACTGTCAGTGTTTGAATATCAAAGACTATCCACCCATAAAGCATTTAGTCTTTTCAGAATTCTTCTATCTCAGCGACGTGAAATAAGCTATTTCTCTTTGAAACCACACAATGTAGTGTTTATGGCAGTTACCATTGTTCTGTAATTTGGTATTTATTCATTAATTTCCTGCTAAAATATAATCATTATTTGTCGCTTCCCCCTCGACCAGCAAGGAAGATGGGGCCGCGAACTCTTCTTTCTGCTGTTTTATTCAGGATCCTTTGCTCGAGCAAAAACAAAAAAGAGGTCTTCTCAGGTCTCTCCCAGTATATATATACCTAGTCATCAGCCAATGCCTGAAGGACACGTGGCATTCTGGGATAGGCGGCTATACAGCGGAAGTGAACTGGCTGATCAGGCAATGCCTAAATATAGACTTGCTTTTCAGCGGATATGGACCATTTGACCTACTCCTTCAGCGCCATCTTATGGGCGCGGTTGCCCTTTGGCTCTCCACAATTATTATTAATTTTTACCTGTGGTACATGGGGTTGAACTCCAGATCTTGCACTTGCCAGGCAGGTGAGGTGCCAATGAGCTACATCCCCAGTGCCAAATATAACCATTGCTGTTAGTAAGAGATAGGACTTGTTTTTCCTCACTGTTTCAGGAATAGTGCCCATTAGCAAAGATGTGCTCATCAAGTATTTTGAGGGATAAAGAATGATTCAGTTGGGCCGGAGGATTAGCTCAGTGGTTCTGGTGCCTGCCTTGCAAGCACAAGGTCCTGAGTTTGATCCTCAGTAACCATATACAATGCTGGGTGTGGAGACTCACGCACACCAGCAATCAATACCACATACCACAGTGCTGGGCATGGTGGCTCACGCCTGTAATCCCAGCACTCAGGAGGCAGAGACAGGAGGATTGCTGAGTTCGAGGCTTGCCTGGACTACATAGTGAGCTCAAAGCCAGCCTGAACTACAAAGTGAGACCCTATCTCAAAAAAAAAAAAAAAAGAATGATTCAGTTGGATTACCAGCAGAAACTTTTGAGTGATAGACTATAGCAGCCATAAAAAAGAAATAAAGTAAGGGAAAATAATGAGGGGAAAGAATAAATATTATTTGAAAAGAAAAAGAAAGCACATGTATATAGGGGTGGGAGATTATGGGGTGGGTAGTGATAAGGTAAAAATGAGAATTAACCCATGTCATATACTGGTACTATTTCCCCAATGTTGAGTGAGTGTGAGCTGTCTGTATAATGTACCAATAAAGAATTCAATTTAAAAAAGAGATAAAATAGAACACATAAACTTGTCATATTTGAATAAATGTAGTATTTTGAGTAAGAGACCAGTAGGAGAGACCACATTATAATTGGTATTACTCACTTCCCTTTCTGTTCCTGCTGAACATAGCTTCTTATGTTTCCAGTAGTCACTTTCTAGAGGGGCTGGATTTGGACCCCTCGGTAGACTTCTGTTTCTTGTAGCTAAGTATATTGGTTAGTTTTTACCTGATCTATGATTTATAGGAGAAAAGGGTTTTTGGATTATGATTTCAGGGTTTCAGTCCATGGTAAGATAACTCCAAGTCAGAAATAACATGGCAGAGGGGCCTGGCAGTGGAAGGATGTTCAGCTCACAGAAGCCAGAGCAGAAGGAAAGAATAGAAGAGCCAGAGCCAGAGATATACCTTTCAAAGACAAGCACCCAGCAATACATTTCTTCCTCCTAATGGTACATTCAGTTTCAAGCTCAGCAGTGGATTCATTCACTGATGGATATAGTGCCTGCATGATCCAATTCTCTTCCAAAAACCCTAGCTCTGAGAGACTTTTAGGGGACATTTTAGATCTAAACTATAGTATGAGGTCCAAGCTGCCAATGGACAACAAGCACCCAATTTTCTAGGTTTCCTTCATCTCCTAACCAAGCTGTCTCCTCTTATAATTTACCTAGCACCCTCAGGAAAAGTGAGGATAATTTTCCTTATCCCCTAGCAAGGCCAGTTCTTCACAACCATGTTGCCGCCCTGCAGAAATCAAGCAGAGAGGGACAAGGACAATGGTCCACACTCTTTTGTCCTTGTCAGTCTTGCTAGTCTCCTCTCCTTTCAGCCTTGCTGTGTCCTCCTTTCTCCATCAAATAAGAAAGAGAACATACAGTTCATACTTTAAAATATGCGTCCTGTCTCTGTTACAGCCAGGGGCCACAAGTCTGAGGTCAGTGAATACTATGGTATTTGTTGGGCCCTCTTTCCTTTTACTACCTTTGTTTCAGGAGAAGGGGTATTTGAAAGTACATAAGCAATAACTGGCCCTCTACAAACCAATTTTAAGCAGGAAGCAGTGGAGTAAAGATGGCTTGGCAAAGCCCATTCGTTTTGGAGAAGCCATCACAAAGATTTGAACCTTTCAATTATCAATGGCTCTGCAATCCTTAGACTGTGTTATTGGCCCTTGGGCAACTGCCGACATCCCAGCGTTTGGCCCCTGATGTGGGGACTGACCCACCATCCATGGAGAGCAGAGGAGAAAGGACATGCAAATTCTGACCACCAGGAAAAGGATAAAGGGACCCACTTCCTTTTTGTTTTTCATACATGAAAATCATGACTTACTATCTGGGAGCAGCTGTTAAGAATGATAATATTTAAAGTTACTTTAAAAATTATTGTAAAATAGAGTTCTAAAAACCAGTGAGAGAAAACGTGAAATTGGGAAATCCAAGCATTTCTATCTGCCAAGTTTAAAACATACCAAATCTCTCTACATTGCATGGTTTTGACATATCTGTGAGTGCAATGCTGCACTAAATGTATATAAGAACACAGTGAGTTTAAATAACTCGGCTTCTCACTGGAGAAAATGCATTATTTTTCACTTATGGTTAATAAATATTAAAATCAAGAACAACATTAAAACTAATCTTTTGTTATAAAACCCAGCATTTTTCTTCTTCCTCCTAAAAACTAGCAGAGATTCATTCCTTTATTTTATTTTCTAACAAAGAAATTCTTTTTCTCTTTTTTTTTTTTTTGCAGGACTTAGATGTAACAAATCATTGCCATGAGCTAACCCACATTTGAATCTAGAAAATGCACTTGGCATTATCTTTCTCTGTTCACATATATTTGAAGTAAATTACATCAAATTGTATTTGAAATACCAAACTGCCATTAATGGAAGCTTTTTTTGCTCCAGGCACCATTTTAAAATAGATGAGCATAAAAATGCAGACTGCATCATTAAGTTTATATGAAACTAGTGAGAATAAAAATCACCATGTAAGTTCTAATAAGATGTGTTTTTCATTCCAGTTTAATAACCCAAGACTATATTCATCTTCCAGTATAATAAATATACAGAGAGGAATGTATTCTTTTGTGGGCTTAACATGTTGAGGTTCCTTCTCTCTACCCTCCCTACCAAGAAGATATAGTTTCCTGGGAAGCTGGGTGAAGAAAATTCTTTAATATGGCAGTGCAGAATATTATTATCATAAATAATTAATGTGCACAGCAGAAGAAAGCCGAGCTTCATTAATAATTCTTATTCTTAGTTGGCATGAGCTAGAGGTGCTGTATCTTCTTTCATCCTATCTATGTCAATTTCCTTGATTTTAATTTAATAGATGTTAAAAATTTTAAAGGTATGGTACATTATGCAGTGGGGTTTTGTTTTTGACTAAATAACATCCTACAGTTAATTCTTACCTGCCAAGATATTTTTAGAAGCAGGAAAAAGGAAGGGGAGGGGGAGAGTAGTGATGAGGCAAGGTGGTACGGGCATCAGTGTCAACGCCTTCCATCTTTCAGTCCCTCTGGGACCAGTTAAGATGTTTCTTTGATTAGAACCTCAGGAAATATTAAGAAGCTCTGCCATGAATTGGAGTTCATCAAACTTGCCTGCTTATTTTTCAAAAAGGCTGATCCCCCTTCCTTATCCTGAAAACACGAGTTCTCCCCGACACAACCTTGCATTTGTGATCAACTACATCACTTGTCAAAACCTCCCAGTCTTTGATAACAGGCATTTGTAATTTATTAATTCAGCCTCTGAGCAGGAAAGCAGCTAAGCGTTTCTGAGGAGCACAGTGAAAGAAAAAAAGAGGCTGCCGTGGAGGGCAGTGGGTTTGTACTATACGAAGGACAACAGGAAGTGGACACACCATTCCAAGTTAGGTGGACTGGTATTCAACCCGACGATGAGAGAGCCACTCGGTGCTAATGCACCCAGGAAGAAAGCCAGGGGGAATAAGTAATTGGAGTCACCTAGAGAAAAAAAAAATTCTGTTATGAAGCAACATAAATCTCAAGTCGATGTATTTTTGTAGCCTTTCACCTGAACACAATGGCTGAGATTCTTAGGAGCAGCCACCAGGCTCCTCATCCAGCTTCCCTTCACCTCGTGGGTATCCAGTAGCGTTCCACACAGTTCATTTAAGGTGAAGCTGGAAATCCAAGCAGCACTCACGGTATGATCTGAGCGACTCCTGCGCTGTCTCCCGTGTTCAGGAAAATTCAAGTGCTCAGCTCAGTCCTTGGGTAGATGCTGTCAGGCCTAGAAGGCACAGCATTGCCAGAGGAACAGAGCAACCCACATCTTGGTTTCAGGTGCCTCAGCTACTCCTGGTGCTAGGCTTTCTTTGAATTTGTGGCCCAAGCAGGTCCTTTGCTTTCTTCTCAGGTGGGTTTTACATTTCTTAATTTATGGTAGGACTTGATGTAGAAGATTCTGGGCAATCCCCTACAAGTTCATCATGATTAGCTAAGAAGACTGAAGAAGTAGTAAAAATGCCTTGCATTTACTGAGCACATGCTCTGTGCCAAACTTACTTAACAAATGACATCTTAACTCATCCTTGTAGTAAATCATTCATGGACAAGTTACTGTACTTAAAATTGAATTGATTGTTACATGGTTAGGAGGAGTTATCAAACTCAGAGTTGAAGTCAAGTCTACTGAGAAATATATATCCGTATCTTCATATAGATCTATCTCTAAATATCTTACATTTGTATCCACTACCTATTGTACATGAATGTGAGTTTTTAGCCTTTTTATTGATTCTATTT
Organism: Thryonomys swinderianus; assembly: GCA_004025085.1. NCBI lineage: Eukaryota > Metazoa > Chordata > Mammalia > Rodentia > Thryonomyidae > Thryonomys > Thryonomys swinderianus. Next base: position 20,503 of record PVIC010017711.1, read on the forward strand.
TCTTTTAATTCATTGTTAGCCAAAAATCAGGTGTTTTAATTCGTTCCTTTCTTCCATCATTCAGCATTCACATGGTCTGCCTTTGTCTGCCAAGACTTGGTATGCTCCCAGAGGATGCAAACTTTTCTAACATTAGTTAGGAAAAAGTTACTCTGGAACCAACAATTCATACCATGCTATGAATTTCCAGTGTACCCCCATATTTCTCCCTGCCCTACCCCTGAAGGGGTTGACTCATAAGCATGGAGCTGTTTTTCATGTAGGCTATGGATTGTGGGTGCATTGGCCACTCTGCTGCCAGAAGTAGAGCCTCCACTGTGTGTGCATGGCGTTGCCTGGCCACAAGGTCCTTCCCCTGCCACCCTGCCTTTGGGCGGAGTCCTGGTTCTGCACCGTCCCCACGCAGGTGTCCCTCGCAAGCCCCCATGGCTCTTGTTCAGGGCCGTGATTATGTGACCTTGCCTGAATGATATCTTAGCATGTCCACGGCTGAGATTCCAGTGAGACAAACACACCTGTGTTTTAATTGTGTGTTTGCTTCAAGAACAGCAAGAAAGAAGAGTTTTTGTTTAACACTCCCAGGGTCAATAATTGGCAAAGGAGAAAAATGATACAAGAGGTGAAAGTTGCCAGCGGGTTAAGTCTCAATATCCACACTGAAACCCAAACAATTGTGTCTGGGTCCCACCCTCCCCTGCCTTCTCTGGCCCAACCAAGATCTTTGCATGGTGGAACAATTAATTACTCACAGTAAACTTGTGGTTAGAAAGCCAAGGGTGGCTCTGAATAGGAATGTTGGCACCATGTGTGAAAAGTCTGACCTCAGACCTACTAGAATCATGGAAAAAGATGTGTTCCTGAAAGTCAAAGTCAAACCAGGAAGAAGGACAGCTGGGAGATATGATTGTGATTGGAAAGTCATTTTAAAATTCCAGTATAACTTTGCTCTGGCTTGGTGGGTAAATGTCATAAAAAATATTTTATGCAATAAAATATTTGCATAACAGAGAATATTTACAGTGATTCAGAAGAAGATTGGAATACCTAAATCACTAGAATTTGAAACTTGACTGTACCTTTTACTAGCTGTGCGATCCTGGGGAATTTACGTAACCTCTCTATTCCTCCACTGCCTCATTTGTAAGAGAAGGAAACTTTCAGAGATAAGATGAGGATTAAGAATAAATAGATATTAAAAAAACCTTAAAATACTTCATAGCACTTACCAGGTAGCAAGTATTAGGTATCATTATTACTTTACTCCTACTTTCTAAGGAATTGAAATAAGCACAGTTTCTATCAAATGTTATTTAATCTTTTTGGGGTGAGGAATAGAGGCATATGATACGCCAAAGCCAGCACCACCGTTTACCTAAGGAGTTGACTTCAACTTGAACGGGCCCTCACTGAGAAGCATGAAGGCCAGTGTCACCCAGGGGTCACCCAACTTGCTTGAAATGAAACTACCTGAATGTCAACTGACTAACAGTAAATCACAACTTATCACCAAGCTGAACGGTACACTTGGATATTTCAGTCAGTTTATCTTCTTCTTTTATTTCATTGCAGAGTACTTAAGCACTCAGAGTAAACTTGAGATTGAAAGGACAAGGGAAGATTCCAGGGGTGACTTGTGAATACAAGGAGTGAATGATCTCTAAGGTGTTTGGGTGGAACCAGGGGCTCAAGGGATGCTCTGTATGCACGAGGTCTGCCACACCCATATCCCAGAGAACTTTTCCTTGCATTAACAGTTGAGCAACTGGGATTTCTTATGCTCCTCTTCTGTCTGTCCTGGAGTCCATCAGATTCATGGCCCTCATGCTCGGCATGGCAGAACCTCTTCAAACACTGACCCACAGAGCCATTCTCTCAGGCAGGCTACTCTAAACAAATATACACTGGTGACGTTTTCATGTCCTCGAGTCCTTGTGTTAAAATGCCCCCAAATCACACTTTGTAATCCTGCAAGAAGAGACTTGACTTTCTGACATTTGCGGAGTCTTGGGCAATGGCTAAGATTGCCATCTGACTTTTTGCCCATTGGCTTCTGTGTTCTATTGTCATTAGTTACCAACTACTATTTTGGTGGTAAAATTAGAAGTGCTATTTACTAGATTATCTTGGTCAATAAAATGCCAGAGAGAGTAGATTTATTATATCTTTTAAAGTAGTCAATAAAATAAAATCCTCTAAGTGAGATCAGAAAACGGTTTATCAAAGTAACAGGCTGATGTGAGGAGAAAAGGGATAATATGTGATTCTTAAAGTAACTTGGGCCCTGTTTACTTTCCACTCACATCTATTCCAGCATCCAGGCAAACATCAAAAAAAACACAAAAAACAAAAACCAAAAAAACCCACCTTTGCCATTTTTTAAAAAATACCTTACTCCAGAAAATTTGTTCTAGAAAGGTTGTAGCCAATTTGGAGTTTTAACAATATCTATGTCCTAAAGTATTTTTTTTTTTTGAAACAGGGTCTCGCTTTGTAGTTCAGGCTGGCCCTGAGCTCACTATGTAGTCCAGGCAAGCCTCGAACTCAGCAATCCTCCTGCCTCTGCCTCCGGGGTGCTGGGATTACAGGCATGAGTCACCACGCCCGGCACTGTGGTACGTGGTATTGATTCCTGGTGGGCGTGAGTCTCCATGCCCAGCATTGTATGTGGTTACCGGGATCAAACTCAGGGCCCTGCGCTTGCAAGGCAGGCACTGGAACCACTGAGCTAAATCTCTGGCTCCTAAAGTGTTTCATTTTTGATTAAAACATATCACACTTCAGAAATGATTGAACAACTGGTTGGAAGTCACAAAAATATTAACTATAATGAGCTCATTTAAATAGAAACAGACGCGCTGTCCCGCTGGTTGTCAAAAGTTTTCAAAGACGGTTTCTCTCGAGTAAGCAGGGTCCTGCAGACTGTGTCCATCTGTCTTCACGAAAGAGCATTTGACATCCTCTGGGAGGAAGTGCTCCTGTGAAAACACCATTTGGAGTTATTGATCTCCTGATCACTTGTAGATCTCTGTGGGATACCAGAGTAGCAATGGGTTCAGGCAGGAACCACTCATGCCAAGAACATTTGTAAAATTTTTGGATTAATATGTTGCTGCAATGAAAATAAAATCACAGTAAAAAGGAGACATGTTTCCCTCTTCTCTTTGAGTCAGGAATAGGACTTTGCTTGTTATTCTAAAGGCCATCTTGGTCTCACCATAGTTAGAATTCTGTTCCTCAGTCCTAGTTTCTGAATTCCTGGTTTTGGAGTCTGAGGAGTCACATTGTGAAGTTAACACTTACTGAGGCTCCAGGACAAAGATTCTGTGTTCTGGCTTAACTGTTTCTCATTGGTTAGACAAAGCAAAATGACACTTAAGAGCAGTTGTAAAATATTGGACTAAACAATGCGTGTTATCTTGCTACTGTTTCCTTAAATGCAACCCATAGAATTCAAGTAAAAGAAAGGAGCTTGGGTACCAGATTTATTCTTTCTTCAGTAACATGGAAGGACATAAAGGCCAGAAAAGTACAAGATCTTGAGTTTGATAGTCCCCTTTTTCTTAGGAACAATAACGTCTTCACATGGTGATATAGAGGTCTGACATTGCAAAATAATAAAAATATGAAGAGTATGGTTTTAAGATTGTTGATTTTAAAGATGATTATTTTATTTAAATTGCCTTTTTTCTCTTAGTGCTGGAGGTGGGACCCAGGGCCTCCATTGTGCTAGGCTTTACCCCAACCTACATCCTCAGCCCAATTCGTGAGGTACAATAGAAATTATCTTTGTGTATCTATTGGGAACTTCTTTGTGATTATATATGGGTCTCCAGTAACAAGAGACATTCCTAAGCACTTGTCAAATGATTAAATCTATGAAAGATTCAGCGTATCTCCATTAGAAATAAAAAGATGAACAGAAAGTAAATAAAATGAAAGTGTATAAAATAATGTCAGGGTCAAAAGGAAAAGACAATTGTGTCCAAGAATTCTGTGTATAAATGCATTTATGGACATTACTAAAGAGGTGCAGAGAACAATGGAAGTAATCCATGTTACAAGGTTTTCTGAAATGTCAGAGTGATATGAAAATCAATTTGGCTCCAGGATTGTTTGTTAGCTCAGCCACAGTGACTGCTGCTTTGCTTGGTGTTTCTCCTTTTCCTTTGCTTTAGAGGGACGTATAGAGGAAAAACAAACCAAGTAAACAAAATTTGCTCCATGGTGCTTTCGAGGAGTGTGGAAGAGATTCTTGTGAAGAATGAGAACATGGCCCTGGCTTGTCACCCACTCTTGTGCCCTTTGAGACCCCAGAAATGGTTCCTCCTGGAAGCTGTGTCACACATTGTGTCCCTTGAGACCATCCAGAGCTTGGAGGAGATAGTATGAGAATGAAAGTGCTATCTGTAGTGACCATGTTGGGGGCTCCAGCTCAGGGATGGGTTCAAGCTTTCATTTCATCCAAGGTTCTGTTTGCCTGACCTGCTCAGGAGCCTTCATAGTCCTCTCAATTTGGATGTCAGTCTTTGGTGGAAAAAAATAGACCCACACAGACACACAATATCTTACCTAAAATGAGCCACAGGTTGGGAGGCTTAGTAAAGGAAGCAAAGAAGATGCATTAAAAAAAATTAAATAGTAGAGAGGAGAAAAGTATTCTGTTTTTAAGTATTTTGTACCTTATCTATTGTGAGTGCCCTAGTTTTGTGTGCTTGGCATAAGCCCATCTGGGTAACAAGGCTGAGATGGATTTCAGTGGCGGGAAGACCCGGCAAAGCTTGAGAGGCTGGCAAAACAGCCTCCTGGGCAGATCCATTCATCCGCCTTCAGTCATTTCCCATTTTTAATATTAAAGGAATATGGAGAGAAACAGGACAGAACATAGTGTTCTGGGAAACCAGTAATCAAATGGCCTAAAGCTTATGTTTACTTTTTGGAATGTTTTAGGAAGGCATTACTTGGAGATGTGAAAAAGAGAGAACGTACCTAATAATAGCCTTTCAGTTGTGGAAATAGAAAAGCAGCACAGACATGATAATTGAATTTGGTTTGGATGGTCAAAATCTGTGTGATCCTACAGCTGTATTTTCTAAACCATCTGCTTGACTTTTAATGCATATTCTACGATTTGTTTCCTTTGCCCATTGCTGTGTTTGAAAATGGCTAATTACCTTACAAGCATTCTCGGTTTTCCTTTGCTACTATATTTTTCTTCTCCTCTTACAAATGAAGATGCTTTGTCCTTATTACTTTTCAGTCCCTAGTCCTCTCACCTAGCCCTCAGAGCAGGTCAGCAGGGGATTTGGGTCACAGTACACGCTGAAATTGTTTCTAAGGAAAAAAAAAAGTTGAGAGAAAAATAAATAAGTCCAGCTCTATCTCCCAGGCACTCAGGTTGATGTCTACTTGCCCTTTCCTTTGCATATTTGACCTGGTGGAGACAAAAATCTTGCATGAATTCTTGTTGCACTTGAAGAATAAATAGCATTTGAATAAGAATAAATAGCCCAGATTCCATAGTAATGGTATACTTCTACTTATGAATCCCAAGTCCTGGTTGTGTATTATGCAAACTTTATGTCTCTGGAATTATGCAAGAAAAGAATCACTACAACCTAATAGAAGTTCATTCGACCTTGGGTTGCTATTTAAAAAAGGACAGTGACATGCCCTTGCTATAATTTAATGTTGCTCTCTGATAGTATGAGTCCTGGACATCTGGGGGCTCCTAGGATGACTCTCAAATTCAAAAATTAGATCCTTATATGTGGACCACCATGGATAAGGAAATATTAAGAAACTGTTTTAGTTGGACTCATAAAAATTATTTGACTCTGTGTTCATTACTTTGTTTCTTGGCAGCCCGAAATAATAACTCCTAGCGTTTAAACAAATTGTTCATGAAGTATTACACAAATTTATTATTCCATTTGCTCTACAAAGTTAAGGCATTTATCTCCTTAGAACACTGAGCTAATGATTGAGTTATCCAAGAAAAAATGCCTAATAAGGGATAAAGCTGAGACAAACGGCCACTCTGCATTCATTCACCAATATTTGTTGAGGACATATGATGAGCCAGGCTTGATGTTAAGTGTTCCAAATACAACCCAGCGCCTGTCCTCAAAGATCGTCCAATAAAGATAACAGATATACCCTTAAAATTAGGTAATTATTTAAATGCAGCCATGGAATGTACTATGTAGGAAGGCACAGTAAACCATGAATGTTTACACAGGAGATCTGTATTAATCACTTAGCTGCAGAAACCTGGATCTTCTCTAGTGAACTAAAGAAGAAAGGGATTTGTTAGCGGTAATAAGAAGCTTGTAGAAACATCGGGAAGGATAAGCAACTGAAGTAGGCTGTGACTGCCAAGAACTGCGGTAGGCAGAAGAAACACCCAACCCATGGCAGCCCCTCTACAGTGCAAAACACACGCTGTGTCCTTGTGGTGCTCAACCGGGACTTCCGGTGACATTAGAGGTCTTTGAGCCTTGACCAGAACCTGGGCCTCAAAATGTCTCTTCCGCTGTGCTTGTGAGAAGAGAAAATGAACTTGGTTCCCTTTTCCCAACCTGTAGTGCTGTGCCTCCTGGTGCATTTCCTCAGCCAAGTCTCCTGCTGCTGCCGTTTCTTGGCACATGTGTCATACCCAGAATTCATTTAAGGCAGTCTAAGAAATACAGTGTTTTTCTTTGTTTGTTTAGTTTTCTAGCACTTGTATGCAAGAAAGAACCCCATACAGAGTTTGAGGAATGGGTACTAAACAAACAATTGGAAGCACCGCCTCAAGATCCTAACCTAGTTTTGGGGGGAGAAGAAAGAGTATGGTTCATTTCCCTGAGACTTGGGTTCAGTGGCACTGAAAGGATGTGGAGGAATTTGAGAGTTTAGGTGAAGGGAGGTGAGTCTGGAAGACAGAGTATTCCACGTTCTGGGCTCAGCCCATTGGGAGGTCTCAGTGGGAGACAGAGCTTCAGAGTTTCTGGAAAAAGGCCAGTGTAGCTGGAGTGTATCAAAGGGAATAGAGAGGGGTCACAAAGGACTTTGGGAGCAAATGACATCATCTAAACTGTTCCTAAGGTCAACTTGAAACCATCACAATGTTTTAATCATGAGAGTGAGCCAGGCCTTCAGAGTCTTACTCTGTTTGTCTCTCTGCTATTTCCCATAGAGCGTATGATGCCAATAATGTCTAAGTTTATTATTGGACTCTTTGGAAAAGACAAGGTAAAAGCTAGTCAGAGCATCTTGTGCAAAGAGGGAAAGCTACAGACAGACTCCCAAATCTCCCAGCTCATTTTGTCAAGTGTGATGCCCTCTCTTGGAGAATGAATTGTGTTCTCCCTGAAATTCCAAGGTTGAAGCCCCATCCCCAGTGTGATGGCATTTGGAGACGGGGCCCTTAGGGGGTAATTGGGTTTAGATGAGCTCATAGGTGCAGCTCTGATGATGAGAGTAGTACTTTTATGAGGAGAGTCCTGGGTGCTTCCCTCTGCCTCCTCAGGCTACACAATCCAAACTAGGAAGAGAGGCCTTACCAGGAGCCAAACCAGCTATCATTTTGATCTTAGTTTCTAGCATCCAGAAGTGTGATAATAAATTTCTGTTGGTTTAAGCCATACCATCTGTGATATTTTATTAGCGCTAATATACTCACAGTGAGGAGTGAGGATCTTAATTTGGAACAAAACCCAAAGACATGATTTCATTTCACGCAGACCTGGATGTACACAAGGGTTTGTGGTGGGTATAGAGTAGTGGTATTACTGGGTATATCTGAGGCTTTTGGCTACTGTGGCTGTTCCTCATACTCCCTAGCACATCTCCCTGCACCCTCTCCTTAACCATCTCCTTAGAAGGCATGGGGTTACAGCTGACATCTTTGCCTGGAGGTGAATGGTGGTGATTCTCTTCTCCAGGCAGGAACAGAAGGCACTAGTGTCTGCCTGGTGGCCCAGCAGAGGTGCAGCCAATGCTGGAACTTCCCTGGGCTTGTTACTAAGCCCCAAACACTCACTGTTCCCTTTTCAGGTGTCAGCTTAGGCACATCTTTAAAAATGCCATCAAATCTATTTAAATTTGTAAATGTTTATTTCTGAGCTCTCAGTGATCTTTAAGGATATTCTCCACAAAGGAAGGCAGTGGCCCTCCTCAGTAAATGTATCCCACAATTTTACTTTTATATGTCCATGTTGCTTTCATTTTTTATGTGGCCAAACAGTTTCTTGCACTTTTAACTTTAAAGAGAATGAATATCAGTAAAGGGTAGTTCTAAATGAAGCTTAGAGTAAGTCTGTAGTCATTTTTCTTTCCAAGTACTAACAGTTTCTAGTAGTCATTATTTTGAAAATTTGCTAGAATTTAGACAACTTGATGATGACATTCTTCTAGTTTGAAAGAGCTTTTTGATCCACTGATTATCTTAAAGCATGGCGATTCACCTGTGTCTATAAGATACGTGAAGGCTGGGGCTGCCATCTGTCCTGCTTGCTGTCCTGGCCTCTCTGTCCTGGGAGCTTATTCAATATTTGTTGAACAAACAATAGAAATTGTTCGGCACTGAATATCAAGCCAGAAATATAAGACGATTTTCCTCCTTAAACAGGATATTTTTGAGAAGTTCTATCCCTCCTTCTCTACTCCATAGCAGTCACCAAGCGCAGGGCCTTGCATATTCTATGTAAGTGCTCAACCACTGAACTATATCCCTGGCTACAAACTCTGGAAATTTTATAACCTTTGACTAGTGTTAGCTGAGCATGGTGACGCACATCTAAAATCCCAGCATTTGAGAAGGATCACTGCCAGTTCAAGGTCAGCATGAGGTCAAAGTGAATTTAAGGCCAACCTGGACTACCTAGTGAGACCCTGTCTCAAAAATAAATAAATACAGGGTTGGAGATTTAGCTCAGTGGTTCCAGCACCTGCCTACCAAGTGCGAGGTTCTGAGTTAAGTTCCTAGTAACCACATAAACAATACCAAGCATGGTGGCTTACGTCCACCAGCAATCAGTGCCACAGTGCTGGGCATGGTGGCTCATGCCTGTCATCCCAGCATTTGGGAGGCAGAGGCAGGAGGATTGCTGAGTTCAAGGTTTGCCTGGGCTATACAGTAAGCTCTGCCAGCCTGAACTACAAAACAAGAACCTGTCTCAAAAAAAAAAAATATATATATGTACACATACATACATACATACATACATACATAAAATGGAGTTGCTCTTGCAGTCCGAGAAGTGCATCACACTGAACAGAACAGCAGCAGAAACAAGAAGTGCCTGTCTATCCCTTTTTCTACAGTGATATTTTGAGAGCCCAACAGTTCTCTTGGAAAAGAATATCAAGGGCAATGTTCTCTTCTTCAATACATGAAATAAATGGACAGTTGTGTGCAAGACAGTCAAACTCTCTGAGCAAGTGTGACCATAGCAAGGTTCTGGGGAGTTTGGGTGGACAGGCTGTCTTAAATTGAGCTGTACCCTTCTCATCTCACAGCACCAGATGCTTCTGGTCTATAATTTTGGTCCTACTAAAGCTTCCTCAAGTTCAGTGAAAAACCTGGTGATTCTCAGAATGCAGTAAGATTACTAGCAGGTCAGTAGGTATACTGAACCATTCTGACCATCATAAGTAATGCTCTACTGACCTTATCCTTCTCATACAATCCATCCACCTTTGCCCATCATCTCCTGCTTCTAAGGGAGCCATTTTGTCTCCCCTACAAATGAGGTCATGATGCAATAATCCTCCCTTAGCTCTGTGATGTTTTCATGAACCTCAATTTCCCTACCCACAGAAACTGCTTCTATGGAAAATCTCTTGTGTTGTTTGGGGGCTTCTTTGGATATTTTTGTGTTTAATAATGATGTGGGTAGGGGCCGGGGATTTAGCTCAAGTGGTAATCTGCCTACCTTGGAAGCATAAAGACTAGAGTTCAATCCCTGGTACTGAAAAAAAAAAGATGTTGACATACCCAGTTTTTTTTCATGGCCTTTTACTCTCAAGGCAAAGAAAAATATAATTATGGTCCATTTTATCAGGTATTTGCTTTTACTAAGATATAATTTCACTTGATGTTATAGTACCCAAGAGCCTGCTTCATTATTAGCTAAGAATAAATGCTCATTTGACTTATCACTTCTGACAAGTAAAGTCAGGCACATGATCTTCAATATGGACATGGGTAAACAAACTAAAGCCTGTTTCTACAATGGAATACAACTCAACAGTGAAAAGAAACAAACTTTTGGTTAGTACAATGTAAATGAATGTCACATGACTTTTACTGAGTGAAAGAAGCCAGATCCAAAGGCCACATGATGTATGATACCATTTATATGACACTATGGAAAGGCAAAATGATAGGGATGGAAGACAGATCAGTATTTGCTAGGGGCTGGGTTTAGGAAAGAGGATTAGTGGACTATAAAAAGGCAGCATGATAGGCCAGAGATTTAGCTCGGTGGTTCTGGTGCCTGCCTCGCAAGTGCAAGGTCCTGAGTTCAATCCCTGATAACCACATACAATGCTGTGCGTGGTAATCAATACCACATACCACAGTGTCGGGCATGGTGATTCACTCCTGTAATCTCAGCACTCGGGAGGCAGAGACAGGAAGATTGCTGAGTTCCAGGCTTGCCTGGGGTACATAGTAAGCTGAGGGCCAGCCTGAACTACAAAGCAAGACCCTGTCTCAAAAAACAAAAAACAAAAAAACAAAAAAAACAAAGGCAGTGTGAGGGAATTTTGGGATGATGGAACTATTTTTATCATGACAGAAGACACAAGTCTGCATTTGTAAAAGTCCATAATAATGTACATTGGAAAAGAGAATTTTACTGTATATTTACAACAATAACAGGAAGCTGTATGAAGTAAATCTAAAATCAAATTAAACATGATCAAGAATGATGAGGCCTTACTTGTCAGTCATTATTTGTAGAGGGCAGAAGGGAGTTGAAATCCACCATGGGCTATAGAGACAGAGTAGTGTTTCTCAAATTGTGTTCTAGGCAGGTCCCAGGGATTGGTTTTATGAAAGAAAATTTTCCCATACTGAGAAAAGAGCGAAAGGAATGATGGTTTCAGAGCAGTCTCATAAGAAACACATACATGCAGTTCTTAGTAGAGTTCAAGCTCCTTTGATACTCTAGTGCTGCTGCTGACCTGACAGGAAGGAGATCCCAGGTGGGAAGAGCAGAAAAGGAAGTGGCTATTTAGATAAAAGTTCAGTCAGTGCTGGTCTGTGGCTGGGGAGGTTGAGGACCCAGCTATACAGAACACAAACACCTTGAAATACATCACTAGGTGTAACTCACACCAAATTGCTACTAATCGAAAGGATTCAAACAAATGTGATCTGACTCACATTCATAATTTTATTCCCCTTTTGAAGAATTAGGTTAGATGTTAAGATTAAGAATTCTTCAGCAAACAACAAACAAGTGACTGTAAACAATAACAAACAACTTATTATTTCTTGAATTTGTTTGAAAGTGAAATCCCTGCTTATAGAACATCAGTTAATACTGAATGACAGAATTTGAGAAATGCTGGTATACAATAGGATTTTTTTTTTTTAATCACAGAAGCATGTAACCTTCTTACTGGAGGCACCCTGAAGAGGTCACTGTGTCTTTGGGCCAGATGTACATTTTAACCTTTTTTGACAGAGAATATATCTTATTTTTAATTCCTAATTTTGCAGTATTTTTAGGGGGAGGATAATACCTTCCATATTTAACAGTTTTACCTGGGGTAGTAATCTTCCTCAGAGTAAATCTAATTTCGTTATCCTACACTCTCTGTCTCCATCCCCATGTCTCTCTCTCTTCCTCTCTCTCCCTCTCTCTCCCTCTCTCTCCCTCTCTCTCTCTCTCTCTCTCTCTCTCTCTCTCTCTCTC
>PVIC010017712.1:0-31983 GCA_004025085.1 Thryonomys swinderianus
GTCCAAACCACTGAGCTAAATCTCTGGCCCCCACTCCAGTATTAAATATTAACTGCACTCTGACCAGAATCAGAAATAAAACGTAAACTGTCTATGTGTGAAGGGGTTACTCTCTCTTGACCAGTGTGTGTCATGATCTGCTGGTGAGTAAGGGGATCCCTGCCAGCTTTAGTGTACCCGTGCTCTGCCTTCTCACTGCCACTGGGAAATGCCTTCCTACCTTCTCCTTGAAGGACACATTTGGTTGGATCAACTTCTTTGGTATTAATGGTCCCATAAACTTCATAGCCATGGCACTGGCCTGCTTTCTCCTGAGGAGAGAAGCATATCTTATCATTCACTCCGGGACGGGTGCTATACTCAACTTTGTTCAGCTTCCTGAGCCGTTCCACTACCACCCCCTTGGTGATGAGGATCTCCAAGTCTGAGCCGCTGGTCAGCAAGTGCTCGGTGAACTCCACACCCGTCCGCATGTCTGCCAGCAGCTGCTCTAGCTGGGCCTTCTGCAGCTGCAGGGAGTTTTCCTTCTGGACCCTGATGTCCTCCAACTGCTTCAGCAGCTTGTCCCGATGCTCCTTGATGGCCTTGATGTAGCCGTCAGAGAAAGTACAGACATCGGCTGCCACAGCCTCCACTCGCTCTTGGAGGGCAAGATTCATCTCTTTGATCTGAGCTAGAGTTTCCTCCAGGGCCTCCACGTGGGGCTGGGTGCCTCGCAGGAGCTCCCGCACAGAGTCCCCGTGCTTGTGAATCACGTTGCTGGTGAAGTCATAGGGGTGCTCCCGGTGCTCCCCCACAATGCAGTCCCGGCACACCGCACGGTCACAGAGCTCACAGAACAGCCTCAGCTCCTCCGCAGGGTGAGCAGGACACAGGATGGGCTTTCCAACCCGGCTGTAGTCTTTCAGATCTTTCAGGTCCACCATGGTATGAGAAGTTGTTTTCTTCTGCCTTCTAGGAACAGAGAAAGAGGAAATTAGGGACTAACAGCAGGGGGGAGACAATTTGGCAGAGAAGTTTTAGAAGATGGGACTCTGAAGTTCAATGGAGTACTGTCCCTCAGAACCTCAAACAGTATGATCTTTTTTGGTTCTAATTATTCATCAGTACACCGAGGCCAATACTTACCTAAAAAGGGCTGTTGTTTAGAACAAAATGGGAACTCATTGGGGCTTTGGCCTGGGATATGTCATTGCTGAAGACTGTAGGGCTAAGATTGTATCTCAAAATTTTCCCCAAATTGTTAATTTGGCAAGTTAAGACCAGACCCATGGCTGGCTTCTTATAGCAAGCTAGAAGTAAGAAACTAGAAGTGGGAAATTAGCATCAGGAGACACAAACTGTGTTGGGTGTCATAGCAATTGAAAGCAGCTAGCTGGCCCTAATTAAAAAAAAAAGTCTCATCTGGCTTTCATCTAAGCTTCCTTCTAAATGTGCCTCAGCATTTCCTTTGGCCAGTCCCTATATCACCAGTACTAGCAGGCTAGAATTTCTCCCAAGAGGCATCAACACATTATTAGAATGTGAAATCAATGATCAGTAGCATCAAAGCTCACTTTTAATTCTTCTTTTCTATAGCCTACTAGAGATTTAGGGAAATGCCTAGGAAACTGAAGTGACTACTAAGAGTTTCCCATTAGCTGTTTATCAACTTGGCACTTACATGCTAATTCTGGCACAAAAGTAGCTGTAAAGAAAACAAGGGCAGCTGTCTAGCTGGCAGCAAGATGGAAGTGGGTACTATTACATGTAATTACAAGTTAAAAATAGAAGACTACTGACTTGTTGGTGAGGTCAGAAAACAAATGGATATTTAAAATGGTTTAGGCTACTCAAAACTTTTCATTTTACATTGAGATGTCATAGAATAGGGAGGAGGAGCGTAGGAAGGAACAAAGAGCAACCCACTACCCAGCCAATAGTCAGCAAGTGAAATAAAAGACATAATTGACACCCCAGGTAACATCTCCCAGCCCACTCAGCAGCTACAGAGGACTCTATAGAATAAGGCAAAGGCTGAGGTAAGACCCAGCCAGTAAGCAGCTATACCCAGAAAGCAGAAGCATTGTTAAAAGAACATGGAATACAGCCAGATCTGGACTCAAGACTCCATTACACACTTAGCAAGCCGGGACTTTGGAAAACTCACAAAACATCCTGAGTTACCGTGTCTGTGATGACTACATGGGCATGAAAGTAGGGCCTGACTTTCAACAGGAGTGGCAGTGGTCAAACGAGATAGGGAGCAGGTCCTTGCTATCATTTGTATCCTCCTGTTTCAGCACCTAGGATAATCAATCACTTGACACACAGAGAACTGGAAGAAACTGTAAAAGTGTCTTGAAATTTGAAGAGGACCGTGCAGACCTTCACTGCTATTGTTACTATGGGTATTACATTAAGCTAACGGGAATAACCACTGTATACTGTCTTCACTTTTGTTTTGAGGTATCTGAGAAAGCTTTCCATTCGATCGGCCCAATGAATTTCTGTCTGGACGCCTCTTTGTGTTCCACTTTTAAGCCACGATAGGTGGCTATCCCATCTTTACCTATGAGCCTGGCAGCAAAAGTGGCAGAGATTGGCTTTGCAGGTCTGACACCTCTTCTCCACTTCCCTGTCGTTGCACAGGTCACACACCAGGCCCTGGCCTTCCCCACGCAGGCTCTCCAGCATCACGTCATTCATGGCCAGGTGGTCTATGGTTAAAGCCTTCACTCCACCCGTGGGCAGGTCCACCTGAGCATCACACACTGGACACAGGATGCCGATCTGCCGCCGAAGAGTAGGAGGCTTGCGTTCCTGGAAAACTGACCCTTCAGAGCTTGTGTCAGAGTCGGCCCCGCGGATGTCCACTACTGAAAAGGGTTCCAGTTTCTCCAGACAAGTGGTGCAAGCTGTGTGCAGGCAAGGCAAGAGTCTGGGGGCATTGAAAAGCCCCATGCACAGAGGGCAGTGAGTCTTGCCTGTGTTCTCAACTGCAGGCCCACCGGGGAGTCTGTGTACGAAGCCCAGAAGCGGCTTATTTTCTGACATGTTCTCCCACGTTAGTGCCCACTATCAGAAGAGGGCTCGGGCAGTTCTACACTGCAGTCGCTGACTAACCTCACCTCAAGACAAAGTTTCCAGAACGTGAGCAGAGACCATGAGGACTCTGTTGTTGGCAAGTAAAAGAGCAAATGGGGAGGAGAGGATGCCTCCAAGGAACAATCCACAGATCTACTCAGGATCTGTGGTAGGGCCCTTTTCTTTACACGGCATCCCATACCACGCACGCCCACCCTTCTGCGTCCCCCAAATCCTCCTTCCTCGAAACGCTTCTTTAGCTAGTCTTCCCAAGTCCTGGACCCCTGCATCTCACGGACTTCTACGGCTACCCCGCCCCCCACTGACCTCGCCCTAGACACGCGACAAGCGCCACCCCCACCCCCACCCCCACCCCCGCGCAATGAGGTAAGAGGTCCTCAACCTCCTCCCCTCTCGGTGGGCGTGCGGCGGGTGAGGTAGCAGCGAAGCTCCACTGTCTCTTCAGATACGCCTCTGCTCAACTAGTACCCCTCCTCGTACCAATTCTAGTTGGGACCGGCTCCTGAGAGTCCAATCACCGACCAAGAGGGGCGGTCCTCGCCGTTTGGGCCGCACCGCCTTTCAGAGTGACGCCATAACTATCCAATAAGATTAGAAAGTCTCAAAGCCTCTCACGCTATTGGAGAAGAGGGCGAGGGCCCTTACAAAGTGTCGGAGGCGAATCCAGGAAAAGAAAAAGGCTGAAAGTGAGCGGCAGAGTAAAGCCAGCGTTAACAATTCACGAGAACGCTCCCTGTACGTCTGGCGGCCAGAAATACCTCAGAACCAAAAATCCGCGCGGGGTGGTGGGGACGGCCTTATTCCGTCCCTGGATTGGTCCATTGTTCCTGATTGGACTCTTCCATTGGTTATTGGCACTGTCAGTCTACTAGGCACTTCTGCCTCGGAGCTTGTTGGGAGTTGTAGTCGGTGTTTTTTTCTGGACCCGACGGCCTTCTAGACGACGAAAAGTTTTCTCCTCAGCGTCTCTGAAAATTTGGCAAGGATTCGCCTCTTGGCCTCTGGTGCTTATTTAAGTCCCGAAATCCCTCAGGACCAGTATGTAGGTTACCATAACTCCCGTGGCTCGCTACCTTCTGTCAGTTTCCTGAGGGTAAAGGCACCTCAGGGCTGGTTCTGGGGACAAGTTAGGGTTCTGGGGACCAAGAAAGTAGCCGAGCTCTGGAACAGGGAACTGGATTTTTGATTCCTGGCGCGCAAGAAGTCTCTGTTTCACTCGTTCACACGAGAGTGTACATGATCAAAGGAGCGAAATATTTATCATCTGGAACTGTACAGTTATCACGAACGGAAGTTAAGAGCAAATTTGGCCACTGGTTAGGGCCTTTGTTTTGGTTCTGAGGATAGAACCCCAGGCCTCCTGGAGTGCTAAGCAAGTGCTCTAAGACTGAGTTAAATCCTGGTACTGGCTTTAGTTTATCCGTCAATCAAAAGGGCTCCTGACTGGTCACAATGGGTGAGTAAAATATGTCCGTGAGAGACAAGTTTTGAGTTCACCAACTAATTAGGCACCTTTAGCTATTTCCTTGTCTCCTCATACTGTACTGCCCCGTGAGTCTCTAATTCAGTTGTATGAGGCTTAGCTACACCTAGTATCTGGGACCCTGACCTCCAAAATTCCAAACAGTGACACACTGCTTCCCTGCTCTTCATCTGTCCTAATTATTTCCAGTCGCGTAAGTCTATCTCATATGTCAGTCTGCCTCACTATTTTCTGTGTTTATTACACTGCCTACTTGATTTGGACTCATAGACAGCAGTTTTATTAATGTCTTTATAATACTATGGAATTCACACTATGGGGATAGTAGCTGAACCATAACCTTTTAAAAATACAGAATTGGAAGGCTCCAAAATATGAAAAATTTTAAAATAAAACAGGCAAAATGTCTGGGTATTTCTGAAGTAGTACATGTTAGGCTGGGGATATAGCCCAGTGGGAGTACAGCTGCCTAGCACAGGTGAAGCTCTGGGCTCAGCCTCAGCGCTGCAGAAAAGGAAGGTGGGTGTAGAAAGATCTGGACTAATTTGCCTTCTTTGTGAGGGACCCTATCTAGTTCTATTTGCAACATAATAAAATTTAGCACCTCAGTCAAAAACACCTTTATATAAAAATAAATTACATATAATTTCTAAATGTAAGTATGCTTACAAAGATCTTAAAATAATCCTTACCTAGATTTCTTCAGCATCTTGTCCTGACTTCACTGTGCTGAAGTAACTCACAACTATATGGATTTGGGTTTGCTATATATTGTTTGCTCTGAATTCACCTCTACCTTCCCTGCTGCATAGCTATGCTTCGCTTCATCTCTTATTTGTGTGGTATCACATTTCCTAAGGCAAATGTGTCAGACTTCTCTTGTTTAAGAAGTGTTTTATAATTAATGTGGGCATTATCTCATTTAATTGTCAAACAACTTCTCTGAGTCTCAAAGAGATTTGGTGGCCAGCTCAAAATAATGTATCTGGATTTAAACACAGTCATCTGCTACCATGTCTAAGACTCATCCCCTGCCACCTCTTCATTTTTCTGTCTTGAATTTTTCAGCATTAAATCTCTTACACAGTTCCTAATTATCTGAATTAGAAGATGGGGCTATTGAGAGTTCCTTTACCTTTCAACCAAAAAATCCATGATTCCTTGCACTTCTCTCATGACTGATGTTCTTTTTTTTTTTTTTTTTTGAGACAGGGTCTCGTTTTGTACTTCAGTCTGGCCCTGAGCTTACTGTGTAGCCCAGGCAAGCCTCGAACTCAGCAATCCTCCTGTCACTGCCTCCCAAGTTCTGGGATTACAGGTGTGAGCCACTTCACCTGGCACTGTGGTGTGTGGTACTGATTGCTGGTGGGTGTGATCACCATGCCCAGCATTGTTGTTATGTGGTTTCCAGAGATCTAACTCAGGATTTACGCTTGTGAGGCAGGCACCGGAACCACTGAGCTAAATCTCTGGCCCCTGATGTTCTTCTATGCCAAAGTTAGCCCTTAAAGATTTTTTTTTTTCTGTATCCCAACCCTCTCTGGTTCCTTAATACTTTGCTTCACTTATGTTTTCAATCTATCATTTATTAATGTGTTCTTTCTGCCAAGAATTATCAAATCCTGAAAGGAGAAACATATCCTCCCTAACCCAGCTACCCTTCAACTTAATTAACTTTTGCAGCTCTAACCACTACATTTCTCAAGAGTAATTTCACTCTGCTTTTATCACCATCCTTTTTATTTTTTTTTCAGACAGGGTCTCACTTTGTAGTTCAGGCTGGCCCTGAGCTCACTATGTAGCCTAGGCAAGTCTCAAACTCAGCAGTCCTCCTGCCTCTGCCTCCCGAGTGCTGGGAATACAGGCCTGAGCCACCATGCCTGGCATTGTGGTATGTGGTACTGATTGCTGGTGGGCATGAGTCGCCACACCCAGTATTGTTGTATGTGGTTACTGGGGGTTGAAACAGGGATCTTGCACTTGCTAGGTGGATGCCAGAACCACTGAGCTAAATCTCCAGCCCCATATCACCATCTTCTTAAGGACATCACCACTACCCATTTATTCCTCCCCTCTTTCCTGTTGAATTTTTTCTCTTGTAAGTCACAAGTGACCATACTGATGGTCTAATCTTAACATACACTCTCTTTAGTGCTTACCATTGTTATATACTTCATTATCCTTAACACTGGCTTCCTTTTTGCTTCTGTAATACTCTACTGTCCTAGTCTTACAGTTTCTGGCACACTGTCCTTCTTTAGTTCTCCTTTCTCCCCTTTAGCCTTCACCCCCCCATATTTCCTCTTTAGCAGTTGATTCTCAAACCCATACTTTCAATACTGATGATTGTCTCTCAGTTTTGTTTCACAAACATCTACTATAAATCTGCTCCCAAATATATTCTGATAATATTAATCTCCAACATATATTAAACGTACTTCTTTACTGAACTATATTCTCTCTGAATTTTCCTATCCTACTGTCTTCAGAGTATCATTCTCCCTTCCCTCTGGTTTGAAACCTGAGCGTACTCTTGGCCTCATTTCTCTTTTTCCATATCTAAGGATATACCAGCTTCTTTCCCTTCTCATTGCCAACACCTTACCACACATTTTAATGATACAGGTCTTTAACATCCTCACCTCAAGTCTCACAATAGTCTGAATCATCCTTGTCTTCTGTTTTTTAATTGCTGTAATTTGACTTTCCAAATTAATTGTAAAAATATGCTTAAATACAAGCTAGTCCTCACTCTTACATCTTCAGTGGTTCCTCATCTCTGTAGGATGTCTGGATTCCTTCATAGATTAATGAAGCCAACTTTTGAACTATTCCTTAAACATTGCCAAGCACATTTCTTGCTCTTTGACAGTTTGTCTACAACCTTCTTGATTATTTTAATGTACCCTTTACTGTTTTACACTATGCCCTTGAAACTTTCCCTATATTATTGCAGGGCTCCAAATTTAACCTTGGATAGCACTTTTGCTTATATTATTCACTTTGGAGTTTGTGCTACCTTGTAGTACTGTTGTGTGTGTATATGTGCCTATGTATATATTAACATGTGTAACGAATGCACATACATAATGTATAAATATATGTGCAATTTATGAGTATTTGTGTGTATATATAGGTATATATATACATATATATATACCTATATATATGTGTGTGTTCTCTGTGTCTGTGTTAAGATGAATAACTTTGAAATCAACCTAGTGCTTTCACAGTAGGCATTTGATAAGGACTTGATATTGATGAGGCTGAACATCATGTACTCAAAAGACAGAACTCACAGGACCATCTTCAACCAAGAGTTTGGTGGATAGTGCAAATCAGAAATAATACAAGTTGTGATCAAGGGATGAGAGATTTGTTAAGGATGCTCCTTTCTCAGAATTATTAGTTCAGTGTCTTTCTCCTTGTTCATGCATTGCTTTGTCTGTCTCAGGGCCCCAGCTGACAAGTAGTTATAGGGACAAGTAGTTACAGGGACATGCCACAGCCATGGACTTACCCAGAGATAGCCACGCTTAAGTCTGTCCTTTGACCCTGTTCCCATTCCCTTTTTTTCCTCTCTGTAGTCAAAGCTCTTGAAAAGAACAGCCTATACTTGCTTCTCTAAATCTTTTCTTTACATTTCAATCTTTAACATAGGCAGTCTGTCATTTGCTGTCACTGTTGCTTTCAAATTGCTTTTGACAAAATCACTATAGCTTCCTGTTTGCTAATTTGAATAGATATTTCTTAGTTCTTATCTACTTGGATTTACTATAGCTTTGACATAGTTTTCTTCTTGAACCTTTCTCCTTTCCTGATTGCCATACACTATTCTTGATTCTCTTTCCACTTTCTAGCCCTCTTACCACTCCTTTTTTGCCCTGCTTGTACAACTTCCACTTGACAGGTGGTGTGCTATCGAACTATATCTCCAACCCTCCACTAGACTCTTAAATGTGCTGTTTGCTAGTGTCCTTACACTCTGTTTTTCTTTTAACCTCTCCCTCTTCCCTGTTGGTGTGGGGTTTGGAGGTGATGTATGTAAAGCACCAGCCTCCTATTACATGGGAACTCATTTTACTGCTAACATTATTAACTTCATTGTATTTCTGAATTTCTGTCCTCTTTTCATTTCTACTCCCTGCTTTGGTTCAAATGTTTATAGCTTGTGTGGGTTCTAGTTGATGACCCTGTTTTTAATCCATTCTTTATAATCCTGTTGGTGATCTTTGTAAAATTTCAATATGATATGCTTCTTGGTAGCTCTTTGTTGCTTGCACTATCAGATATCTTTTTAGCACCTGGATTGTCTTTATGGCTTTTTCCTCACTGCAGGGTAAGGACTTTTGACTCTGTGACAGACACTAACGATACATCATTGTTAGAATAAGCAAAAATCCTGTTCTCACGGAACTAACCTTTTATAAAGGGAAGCAGTTACACACACCAAGGTATGATTAACATGACTCTATTATATAGTAGTTATATTTGTCATATAGTCATTTTATTTTTATTATATAAACTAGTAATAAATACTAATAACATATAGTAAACAATATCATTACATTGCATAGATGGTGAGAAGTGCCTTAATGAAAAATGCAGCATAGTGAGCATTACCCATAGGGCCTGAAGGGTGCTGCTGTTCAAATGGAGTGGTCAGGGTAAGTCTGCTTGAGCAAAGACTGGAAGTGCAGGAGTGATCTATAAAGATGATTTGAAGGGGGGAAAGCAATTCAGGTAGAAGTCTGTGCTTTCTGAGAGGACTGGGCCCAGGGGTCTGAGTGGTGGCGCCAGAGGCCAATGTGATGAGCAGTGTGAGTGAAGGGGAGGAGCGTGAATTGCCCTCAGGATAAAATTTCACACTTCTCTGGCTGACTCGACCTAACTTCTGCTGTTCAGACAGCCTAGTATGTGCATGACCCATGCCAACCCATCAGGCACCCAGAGCTCAGATCTTAACATCATACAAACTTCTTGTTCTGTTTTGGACCCTTCATTTTTCCGTAGTTAATTCCTACCCATTCTTCGGAGCTTGTTTCAGGCTTCAAGTTCTCTAGGAAATCTCCATTCACCAGTCTCCATTACTCCTGTGCTACTTGATAACGACCTCAATCACACCTTTAACATGCTGTTTCACTTTCCTATTTGTTTGTCTGCATCTGCCCCCTCTGCCCTCGCTACACCCCTCTCTTATTGGGCTGGGAATTCTTAAGGACACGGGATCATGCCTTATTTCTGTATTCCTAATGCAAGGCACAGTGTTGGAAATGTAATATGCTTTGTTTGGTGAGTGACTAAATGGCTGAGTTTCATGGTTCATGTCTAAGAAACTGATCATAAGAACTGAGCAAATACCAGAGAAATTATTTTGCTCATTTTAAGTAGGTCATTTTGCCTTCAGACTTTTTGGGGTAAAAAAGGGATCAGATTCCTAAAACACAGAATCTTTTGTGCCATCTAGTGGTAATAGCTACAATTAAACTATACTAATAAAGCGTGGGCTGTTCTGTTCTCTTTTCAAATTGGAATTCAGATGGAGAAGAAGGCCTTGCATGCGCTCCAAGACATGGTACAATTATGGGAGTTTTGATTTTCACTTAGGAATTCACTGTACCGTGAGATGATTCTGACTGTGAACTCTGACAAGTATACACAGCTCCTTGTAACAGCTATGTTCTGATAAATAGAGAACTCCTTACTCTGCACAAGTGAAAATGAAATACTGCAAGCTTTGGTGCTATCCTTGTGTACTTGCTTTACATCAACTGTAACTGACCTACCAGGCATCAGTTACATTTCTAAAAGTGCCTTTAGAACAAAATCTTCATTATTTGCTCTTTCGCTCCTTCACTTGTGACACTGTGTTGTCTGACGAATGGTCTGATGTAGTGAGAGAATGGTAATCTTAGTTGGTTTAGTATAAATATGGGTGAATTTTTAAAAGGAAAAGTGCTTACATTTATTGCACACAGTATTTCTTATTGTGACCTTCCTTTTTTATCATATAATACAGCTTATAAAAATATTTTAAAAATCAACTGCAACATGTTTTTAAAATGCAGATAAATTTTCTATGATATTATTTTTAACATAAATATATCTTCCATATAACACATAACCAAGTAAAATGGTAATAATGCCTACGTAAAGATGCTAGAGCCTTTACAGGTTGGATTTTATATTGTATATTGATACCTGTGATCAAACTTAGAGAAGTGGTTGTGGCATGCTAATGCTGTCATGGTATAGAGAGTTGGTCATAAAAGTTTTGTTTTGTGTTGTTGAAAACATTATTTTATCATTTATCACACACTATTGTTTCCTCTTAGTATTCCCTTATTGCATTTCAGAAATGTGTCATCTTTCAAAAATCATGAAAGTTTTGGTTTAAAAGCTTTGTCTGGAATATGTCAGCCCCTGATATCTTCATGGCTTGTTCTTTGCTAGAAAAGTAAGTTAGTGAGGGCAGGGCTATTAGTTGCTGAGCTCTTGTTGTCTTTAGTCAGCTTTGCTTTTAGATCCAGCCCCTGCTGGCCCCACCCTGGGCCCTTTGCTTTGAAGGAAACTGTCCTGGCTCTTTTCCAGCAAAATCTCTTCCAAAAACAAAGGGACTCCAAGAATAATTTTATTTTACTCATCCGTCTCAACACACTCCACACTAGTTTCCAGCTACCTGGGAGCCCAGAACTTTCTGAAAATTGGCCAGAATCCTGTTTCCAGGGCCCATATTGGCCTTCTCCACACCTGTAGATTGCAAAAGAAGCACATACACAACATGGACCTCAGCACAGCTGTGGAGGGTGGTGGAACTTGATCAGGTCTTTTGTGGTATCCACATGCACATATGTAAGGACCCTAACCTAACCCCAAGGAGATGGAAAATAGGCCAGAACTTTCTGTCCAGATGTTCCTGACCCTCAAATGTTAGGGGTGGCCCTATAAAATCTTGCTTGGTTACGTGTTTAATGTCATTTAAGTGAGAGCCTATATTGTGCCAGATACTGTACTAGATATTTTCAAATATGTCACTTAAACATTATTGTGATGTAAAGAAGGCTCAGAAGAGTTTTACACCACAACACACAAATGACAAGTTAAACACATAAATCATATCCTCAGGAAATAAGTGCTCTACATGTACCAAAATATGTGATGTGGGGTGTGTGTGTGTGTGTGTGTTTATAGTTAGCCCTATTTCATATGTGGATTTGGTGTCTGGATGCAACCAAATGTGGGTTGAAAATCTTTATAGAAAATTACATTTGTATTGAATGTGTACTGAATTTTCTTGTTATTCCTAAACAATATAGCATAACAACTCTTTAATATAGCATTTGCATTGTGTTAGGTATTACGAATGATCTGGAGACTATTTAAACCATACAGAGTGAAATGCATAGGCTCTGTGAAAATACTATATTTACTATATTATGCAAGGAACTTGAGCATCTACAGATTTTGATATCTTCAGGAGTCCCAGAACTAATCTCCTGTGATACCAAAGACAACTGGATGTCTATGTGAAGGCATTTATATAATACATTTATATAATATATATACCTACGTACATATGTATGTCACATAATTTTTAAAAATAATAGGTAAAATAGTGTATTTTATAAAAAACATACTAATAATTTCAGAGTGTAAATAGTAAATCTCTTGTACTTAGTCCCATGTTAGAAACAACCAAGCAGCAACTTTTTGTTAAAAATACTCATCTGTACATTTAAAAACTTATTGTGAAATCTTTAAAACTTTTTTTTGTGGGGGTGAGTTGAGTTTATGGGCTGTATATGATATATATAAGCATCAGGAAAGATGTAATGCCCCCGACATACCTATCACTCAGTTTCACCAGATCAGAGTATTTTGTCATGCTGGTTTAGCATACTTCCCCAACTTTTTTTTTTTTTTGAGACAGGGTCTCACTTTGTGGTCCAGGCTGGCCCTGAGCTCACTATGTAGCCCAGGCAAGCCTCGAACTCAGCAATCCTCCTGCCTCTGCCTCCCGAGTGCTGGGATGACAGGCGTGAGCCACCACGCCCGGCACTGTGGTGTGTGGTACTGATGGCTGGTGGACGTGAGTCTCCACGCCCAGCATTGTATGTGGTTTCTGGGGACTGCACTCAGGACCTTGAGTTTGCGAGGCAGGCGCCGGAACCACTGAGCTAACCCTCCAGCCCTCCCCAACTTTTACAATTATTTTTTCCTTTATTGGTACATTTTAAAGCAAACTTTTGGTATGATGTCATTCTATTAAATTATATTTAATGAAGTATTAATATTAAGATTCCTATTTGTAAAGGTTTAAATGCAGAAATGGAAAATATTTTGAATTTTCCATGAAAGCTTAACAAATATCATACAGTGATTTTATTTAACTTTTAGAATATCTTCCTTCATTTCAAAAAGGACTCAGACAGAAATTAAGCATTTAATAATGACTTTTATGACAACAAATACAACTTATATTGTGCATACATGTACATATGCTTGTCATATCATTCATGTCATGCCATTTGCCTTGCAGGATGCTGTGAGATCACATCTTTTTATTTTACACTCAGACCACTTTCTATTTTTTCCTTTTTTTGGAAGAGCTGTTGAAAATGGTAAGCAAATGAATGCCTTTTTCCTTCACTTCTCTGAGATAAAACCTGAAAATGATTATTATAAAAGGGGAGGATATGATTTAGTATAATGCCTTTCTAATTCAAATGACAGCTGGCTTTTCTGAGCAAAAGTGCACCTCATCTTGGTAATAACATTTAAAGCATGAGTAGATTATAATATATCATGACATATGGAGAAGTCTATGCATTAGTTCCAGGAATGTCACTAAGAAATATAAATAACCGATGTTCCTAGTTGCAAGGAAATATAAATAATCTCTACTCACTGAGGCAAAGCCTAGTTATGTATTTTTAAATTGACGGCGATGTTTTTTCTTCAATACCTGTTTTCTAGGTAGCATTTAAATCCATACTGCATATAAATACATTTCATTTATTTGCAC
Source organism: Thryonomys swinderianus (assembly GCA_004025085.1). NCBI lineage: Eukaryota > Metazoa > Chordata > Mammalia > Rodentia > Thryonomyidae > Thryonomys > Thryonomys swinderianus. The sequence goes on from PVIC010017712.1 coordinate 13,596, forward strand.
AGTGCACTGGACTGAAAGGTCTTTCTCTTGCTCTTAACATATAGTACATGATGTTAACATTTTCAGGAAATTTGGCATGAGAAAACCGTTTTTCACCAGCATTCCATGCCCTTCACTTAGGCAGAGTCCAGGAGAAAAATATGTTGGGAATGATACTGTCAGGAGTACTGCACTGAGGAGGTGGGGTGCAGGAACAGTGCTCCTGTCTGCATTTGAAGAGCCAAGAGGCACAACCTGGGTGAAAAGATTTAGAGGTTTATCTGGAGAGTGCATTTGGAGAAAAAGCACTTTCTTCTCATCCATGTAACAGTGTGGCATGGAGCAGTGCTTTTAGAGACCATGAGACAGGAAGAGTGAAGGATGGTTAAAGTCTCTTCCAAGCCACCTTGCACACTCCTACTGCTCCAGACCTGTGCTGTCCCACATGAGAGCCATTAGCCACATGTGATATTTGATCACTGTAAGTGTCCAAATTAAGATAATACCTTAAATGTAAAATAAGTGCTGGTTGTCAAAGATTTATTATGGAAAAATGGATGTACAATATCTCATTGTTATGGGTTAGATCTGGAATCTCTCCTCCTGTGGTGATATAGCTGATCGGATGTTAGGAGTGTGGCCCAGTCAAAGGACACTAGTCACCAGAGGTATAATCTGGAAGAGTACAGCGCCCTCTTTGGCACTTTCCTTTACTCTGCTTCCTGGAGCCATAATGCGAGTAGCTTTATCCACCCATGACCCTCTGCCCCCCTTTTTTTTTGCCTTGGAGCTGCTGGGCATGGATTGTAACCAGGAGCCAAGATAAACCTCTCTTCCTTTAAGTTGTGAGTGTCAACTATTATGTCCCAGGGACAAGAAAGTGACTGAGACACTCACTGGTGTATATATTGATTGCATATTGAAATAATAATACATTGACTTCTTTTATAAGTTTTAAAAATAAACTTTATTTCTTAGAGCAATTTTGGGTTCACAGCAATATTGAGTAGAAAGTGTAGATTTCTCATATACCTCTTCTCCCCACATAAGTATAGCCTCCCCACTATCAATATCCTGTAACAGAGTGGTACATTTGAATCAAAATTGACATATTTTCACTCAGATTTCGTACTTGCATTAGGGTTCACACTTTGTATTGTATGTTCTATGAGGGTTTTTTCTTTTTTTTTTTTTTGAGACAGTGTCTCGCTTTGTAGTTCAGGCTGGCCCTCAGCTCACTATGTAGCCCACGCAAGCCTTGAACTCAGCAGTCCTCCTGTCTCTGCCTCCCGAGTGTTGGGATTACAGGCATGAGCCACCACTGTGCCTGGCACTGTGGTGTGTGGTATTGATGGCTGGTGGGCATGAGTCACCACGCCCAGCATTTTATGTGGTTACCAGGGATCAAACTCAGGACCTTGCACTTGTGAGGCAGGTGCCAGAACCACTGAGCTAAATCTCCAGCCCTATTCTATGAGTTTAGACTCATGCATGGTATATGTCAACCATTGCTATATTATAAAAATTACATTCATTGCCTAAAAATCCCTTGTGCTGCACCTATTTATTCATTTCTCTCTCCTTTCACACTGCTGGCAACTGCTGATCTTTCTAACTGTCTTTATAGATTTGCTTTTCCCAGAAAGTCATGTAGTTGGAATCATGTAGTATGTAGCCTTTTCAGATTGCCTTTTTTACTTGGCAATATGCATTTAAATTTCCCTCATGTAATTTTGGCTTGTTGTCATTTCTTTTTAGTTCTGAATAATATTTCTTTTATGGACATACTACAGTTTATCCAATCATGATAATATTCTAATAAAAATAAAATCTAGTAAGCTCTATTATTAAACATATTTTCACTTTTCCATTTTTGTTTTGACAGTGTTGGGAATTGAACCCAGTGCTTTCACACTGAGATATTGCCCACCCCCTGCTTTAATTTTTTTTTTTTGAGACTAGGTTTTGCAAAATTGTTGTAGTAGGGGGCTGAGAATGTAGCTCAGTGGCAGCACTGCCTGCCTTGCAAGTGCAAGGTTGAGAGTTTGATCCCTGGTACAGCAAAATAAATGAATAAATATATACATATGGGGCTGGAGGGTTAGCTCAGTGGTTCCGGCGCCTGCCTCACAAGTGCAAGGTCCTGAGTTCGATCCCTGGTAACCACATACAATGCTGGGTGTGGAGACTCACGCCCACCAGCCATCAATACCGCATACCACAGTGCTGGGCGTGGTGGCTCACGCCTGTCATCCCAGCACTTGGGAGGGAGAGACAGGAGGATTGCTGAGCTCCAGGCTTGCCTGGGCTACATAGTGAGCTCAGAGCCAGCCTGAACTACAAAGCGAGACCCTGTCTCAAAAAAAAAAAAAAATATATATATATATATACATACATATGTAAATAGTTCTATTAGTCAGCTTTCATATTACTGAGACACAGTAGCCAAAACCCACAATTTAAATGAAGCAGCTCTAATTTAGCTTATGGTTTCAGGGTATTGAAAACATGGTTGGTAGACTCCAAGGTAAGAACTTCATGGCAGAAAAGTATGGCATAACAGAGGTGTTTAGTTCATGATGGTAGGAAGCAGAGCACAGGCATAGACCCCACAGTTACACCTCTGTGGAAACTATCCAGATACACCTACAAATATACTCCACCGATCCCTAGGCCATTCTGGAGCCAGTTACATTGATACTCAAACCTAATCCCCACTTTCCACCCCTTGCTAACTTCTCACCCAAACACATCTCTTTAAGTCATACTTAATTTCCAAATAAAGACAATAGCAAATTAACAATTCCATTTAACATACAGCCATCTTGTATGCTATCACAAATGCAAAAGTCTCAGTAGCTGTGGCATTTTTCAAAAGTTCAAGTCAAAGTCCTTTCTAAGACTCAAGGTGAACTGCTGGGAAAAATGAAAAGTTGGTTAACCCCAAGGAACAAATGATACAGTGTGAACTTTCCTTTTCCAAATGGAAAAAAAGAAGGATAAAAAAGAATTGAGCCAATGTAAAACTAAGACCCCGTGGGACACGAGTCTTATAGCTCCATATCCAGCATCTGGAGCACATAGTAGGAAAATGTGAGTTTTAAAGGACTTGGGGGCCCCAACCCTAAGGCCTTGTTTGTTGCAGCCCACAGGACCTAGCTCTTGGGCAGGTTCTACTCAGACTATAGCTTCTCTGAACTTCCCAAGATTTCCACTACACCTGCAGCTCCTTATCCACAGCTTCCCACACTGTTTTCTCACAGCTCCTTCCCCAGCCCCCCAGCCATTGCTTTGAAATCTAATCGGAAGCTTCCCTGATCTCACAACTCTTGCATTCTTCATATAAATAAAACCAGCAGCAAAAGGCAGGATGCCAAGGTCTCCTGACAGCATGAAAAGTAGCTAGAGCCCTCGGACCATGCTTGCAGCAGTCTGTCCGTGTCTGGGTGTCTGAACACTGTGAAGTGAATCTTGAGGAGCTGGTTAAGTTGACACTCAAACCTAATCCCCACACTGTGAAGTGAATCAGACTCTTCTTGAGGATTTCCTCCAGGTTTCTCTGGAGATTCTCTTCTCAAATGAGAGGGTGATACTTTTGTACCCTATGATGGGCAGGACCTTGTTGATTCCTAAGATGCCTTGAGGCATCTTTCTTTTTGCATCTGTACAAAGTATTTGGTTTATTTTTAACAATGCTAATTTCTTTAGTACCATACCTCCATTGTCTTAGATTCTTTCTTGGCCAAAATTTAAGTTTTTCAAATTCTTTTGCTTTGCTTTTTGCCCCCAATTCTCATCATAAATCTGGCTAAAAGCAGCCAGGAGTACCCATGCCCAGAATGTTGGGCTGCTTTGAAATTTCATCTGCTCAGTTAGCTAATCCACCATCCTTAATTTCAGCCTCTGGCAAAGTCTCATGGGCACATGTAGACAAATTTTCTCCCAGAGTGTAAACACATAGGGCTTTTAATCAACTGCAATAGAGTCTTTTTCCCAACTGAAACTTCTGAGTCTGGCCCTTAATGTCTGCAGTGGCTCAGTTTACAGCATGCTAAGGCTTCTCTAGCTCCCATCTCCAAACTTTCCAAATGCCTCCTGCCAATTAATTCTAAAGAATTCTAAACTACATCATCATGTATAATCACAGCAGGGCTCCATTTCAAGTACTAATGTTCTATATTAGTTAACTTTCCTATTACTGGGACACAATACCTGACATCTATCATTTATAAAAGGAGTGGTTTGATTCAGTTTGCGGTTGCCAGGGGATTCAGAACATGATTGGCAGGCTCCAAGGCAGGAATATCACGGTGAAAGGGTATGGTGGAGGAGTAAAGTTGTTTAGTTCATGGAGACCAGGAAGCAGAGTTGAGGAGCAGCACAAAGAGGAGCAGTTGAGAGACTAGATATAGACCCCAAGGCCATCTCCACGACACACCCAGACCCACACAGCAAATCACAGAGCGAATTGAGTTGACACTCCACTCTAACCATCATAGTTGCTAAGATCAGCTCGAACTTTCTCAGTCTTCCTGCCTCAGCCACCCAGAGTTGTGTGTTACACACATGTGCCAACATGCATGGCTCCTTTTTTACTTTTTTTTTTCCACTCTGGTTACTGGAATAAAATTATGTATTTGCTAACAGTTTATATTGGACAGCTCCTCTCTAGACCTTGGAAAAAATGTTATCAGTAGAGTTTAACTGTCAACCTTTCTATTTCAACACCTGCCCACATTTTGTAGCCTCTAATAAAAGAGTTCTTCTGTAGAGTTTACCTGCGGTGGTTTGTGACCTCTGCTGGCCAAGACCACATGTAATTACCATTCTTCTCTATCCCTGGCCCCCACTTCCCAACTGAGACAAAAGCCATTTAAGTTGTTTTGTCAGTGTTAGGTAACAAGTGACTCATTCAGTCTTTTACCACTATACTGTGTTCTCTGGAGCTTATCAAAAATGTTCCTAGGTGTCTTACAATTAAAAAAACTGTTTTACTAAGAAGAGATCAAACAGCATAACAAGTTAAAAACTCTTTTGGGGCCGGGCGTGGTGGCTCATGCCCGTAATCCCAGCACTCGGGAGGCAGAGGCAGGAAGATTGCTGAGTTCGAGGCTTGCCTGGGCTCCATAGTGAGCTCAGGGCCAGCCTGAACTACAAAGTGAGACCCTGTCTCAAAAAACAAACAAACAAAAAAACCTTTTGGGGCCGGAGGGTTAGCTCAGTGGTTCTGGTGCCTGCCTCGCAAGTGCAAGGTCCTGAGTTCAATCCCTGGAAACCACATACAATGCTGGGTGAGGAGACTCACATCCACCAGCAATCAACCAGCAATCATCACCACATACCACAGTGCTGGGCGTGGTGGCTCACACTCGGGAGGCAGAGACAGGAGGATTGCTGAGTTCGAGGCTTGCCTGGGCTACATAGTGAGCTCAGAGCTAGCCTGAACTACAAAGCGAGACTCTGTCTCAAAAAAAAAACTTTGGGCTAGAGGGTTAGCTCAGTGGTTCCGGCGCCTGCCTCACAAGCGCAAGGTCCTGAGTTCGATCCCTGGTAACCACATATAATGCTGGGCGTGGAGACACGCCCACCAACAATCAACACTGCATACCACAATGCCAGACGTGGTGGCTCACGCCTGTCATCCCAGCACTCGGGAGGCAGAGACAGGAGGATTGCTGAGTTCGCGGCGGCTTGCCTGGGCACCATAGTGAGCTCAGGGCCAGCCTGAACTACAAAGCAAGACCCTGTTCCAAGAAAACTTTTTTGGTAGGATACTTATAATTTGTCTGACTTTGCATTTATATGAGCAAATTAATGTTTCTGAAAATTGGAGTAGGAATTAAGTTATAATCTGATTTATTACTCTTTCATACCAGCTGTATCTTGCACATTTTCATTGCAAGCAATATTCCCATAAATGGCAAAGTTGGCTCTTAACATTAGAAAAAACTCTCTTAGAATATGTGTCCAGCACAAGCCCAGATATGTAGTATATTTGTGGATTAAAGTCTCTGATGGTGGAGGTGAGTCCAGAAATGCTCCTTGAGGGCTTGTCATAAAAGGTTGTAAACACTGGTTTAGGTACACTAGGCATTTCTAGAGCATGTACATAACAAATGAACTTTTTAATTTAGATCAGTTAATCTTCAAAGTTTTCCAAGAAGGTAAGGAGAACAGAACAAAGACGTAAAAAGGTTTACTATAGAGGTTAGGGTAGATGGAGCAGTTGTGGATGATAGAATTACACCTATCCTTGGGCCGGAGGGTTAGCTCAGTGGTTCCGGTGCCTGCCTTGCAAGCGCAAGGACCTGAGTTCGATCCCCGGTTACCACATATAATGCTGGGCGTGGTGGCTCACGCCTGTAATCCCAGCACTCGGGAGGCAGAGGCAGGAGGATTGCTGAGTTCCAGGCTTGCCTGGGCTACATAGTGAGCTCAGGGCCAGCCTGAACTACAAAGCGAGACCCTGTCTCCAAAAAAGCAAAAAAAAAAAAAAAAAAAAAAAAAGAATTCCACCTATCCACTTAACAACCAGTTGTTAACATTTTGTCGAATTCACTCATTTCCTCCTTTCCTTCCTCTTCTCTTTCTCCCCTTGTCTTTCTCTCCTTCCTCCTGTGTCTCTCCTTCTCTCTCTCCCTCCCTTCCTTTCTCTTGCTCCCTTTATTCCTTCTCTTTTCCTCTTCCCACCCTCCTCCATGTGTGTGTAGTGTATGTGTATTGTCTTTGTGAAGAAAGATACTCATTTAATTATTTTTTAAAATGTTTTCTAAGTGTGATATTTTAAAAATAAAATATGAGGGAAAAGGCCATCATTCTTCTCCATGCCCTATTTCTATTCACTTGTACACTCTGGGGCCCTACTGAATCACCCTTTCTCTTACCTCTAGCCTTTTGCATTATTAACTTTATGCATGGAACATATCTGGTCTTACCCTTCAAACACAGCTTTTTTTCTAGATAACTCTCAGAAATCCTTTAGTTTCTCTTTTTCTGGGAAGTGTTCTATGACTACCCAACCCACATTTCCAAATATATTCCCTTTATTATAATTATCCTTATTACTGCCCTTGTCATCTACAGTTTGGCTACACATTAAACTTGTCTGTCATCACTGGACTACGAATTCTTTTTTTTTCTACAGGTTTTATTTCCCTACAACACATTGCTTTGCTAATAACTGTGAGGTCCTTCACACACATGAATCCACTCAATCTGGCATACACTTCATCAGTCTACTTTTTTTTTGTTTTTTGAGACAGGGTCTCGCTTTGTAGTTCAGGCTGGCCCTGAGCTCACTATGTAGCCCAGGCAAGCCTTGAACTCAGCATTCCTACTGTCTCTGCCTCCCGAGTGCTGGGATGACAGGCATGAGCCACCATGCCTGGTTTTTTTTTGCTTTTTGAGACAGGGTCTTCGCGTTGTAGTTTAGGCTGGCCCTGAGCTCACTATGGTGCCCAGGCAAGCCACCGCAAACTCAGCAATCCTCCTGTCTCCGCATCAGTCTACTTTTAAAAGTGAGAAAACATCCAACAGAGACCAAGAAACTGAAACCATCAGCTAGTTAATGAAGTACAAGTAGAATGTAGATCTATGAAGCCCGTATTTCCTATATAGGTGCTCCTTGGCTCATGAGGGACTATGACTCAAGAAATTCCTGCTAAGTTGAAAATGTCCACCGTGGAAATCCACTGAGTAATGTACTGGCATCCTACCTCAGCAGCTCAGTACCTCACTTCAGAGAGTCCAGGTGGGTAGCTTTTGGTTTCACCTCATTGATGCCTGGGTTTGCCTTTGGCAAGTTGAAAATGTAGAGTTACATCATATTTAAGTGTCTTCTCTTTTCCTTTTTTTAGTTTAATTCCTGGGTTGATGCTTGTCAGTTGGTTATAATAGGTAGCTTTATTGCTAGCATTGAGAACACTTAGGAAATGACTACTTCTCAGAGATGTCTCCCAGGTGTAGCTGGCTTTTGGGTTTTGAGTCTGTTGCAAATCCTACCTCTTCAGTTTATCGGGGATGAGAAGTTGCTATCTTATTTGTCCAACCGCCTTGTTTTTTGACATTAGCCTACAGTATTGTTTATGACACTTAGGCAATCCGTCTTCCCACACCAGGAAGAACAATTAATAAGAACAATTAATTAGAACAATTATGTCATATTGGATAAAGTAGCACAATCAGCAATAACAGTAGCATCAAACACAACTTTGAAAACTGTGTAACTTTTGATGTGCTACATTTATATAAACTAGATTTGTGGTTACATAATGAAATCTAAAATGAACTGGGAAATTGTATACAGTAAATATGTCCTCGATTTGGCAATTTTACTGTCAGAGGAGAAAATGAAAAGGAGATAGGGAAAAACAGAGAAATAGAAGGAGAGGAAGAGATTAAAAACAATGCTGGAGGATGAAGGAAGATTATGCAAACTTTGAGGAAGTAGTGAAGAAGACAGGTGGTAAAGAGAGAAGAAAGAAAAACAAGAACAGTACAGCAACAACAAAAAAACCTAGAGACAGTGTCCACAGTTATATAAAAACTAGAACAGCCAAGAAAAAAGAAGAAAAGGAAAAATAAAGTCGACCTCAGTCTGTCTCTGCTGTCACCAGTATACAGATTGAGCAGAGAAGAGCCCAGATTGGTACTGATTAATCTCAGCAGGCCCACAGCAGATTCATAGTGGGGTGCTGAATAATCCCAGCAAGCCTGAGTCTGTAGTGCCAGCCTGAAGTTCAGGCTGTGTTTTGGCTGCAAGACTGGATCTCAATTTGTTTAGCTTGCCAAACTCTGTGTGCCTCCTGCCAGCTTGAACCCTGCTCTCTGCTAGTTTAAACTTGACTGGTTGACCTGCTGGCCTTGAACTCGGTTCCGCTGCCCCCCCCCCTGCGAGCCACTAGGTAGAGCCAGTAGGCAGCTGCCCTGAGTTTTTAGCTCAGTTGGCCCCTCTTCGATATGGTGACAGGCCAATTGCCCTCCTCTGAGGGGTTTCTGAAGCCAAATATCTCACGAGCCTCTACAGTCTGTTGTGTCAATGGCTCTGTTCCTCCGGCACACTTTCATGGAGGCCTCTAGGGTCACCTGCAGCTGCCCGGCTTCTCAGGTTCAAGCTGCCCTTCCCACGTGAGCCCCGGCTCAGGGAGAAAGGGCTGCCTGCCACCTCCTTCTTCTGTGTTGAGGGCCTTCTGTTTGCTCTCCGCATGGCCTCTAATTGTCACTTCAAATTCTCGCTGGGTCTCAGAGACCCTCTTTCCTTCTTCTTGTCTTCTTAATGCACCTCTCTCCCATTATCTGTATGCCAAGTCTCAGAAAGACGGGTTCTCTGCTGTTCACCAGGCCACCATCTTCCTGGGAGTCCCCCAGACTGTGACTTCTTTAGAAGCAAGGACTATGATTTACTCATCTTTTTGTGATCTGTAGCAACCCCGGGGTTTCTCTTGATATATATTAAATAAAGCAGTAGTTACTTTTTCTATGAGAGGCATAGTTGTTTTATGTAATTCCACTTAAAAGGAAAAACTTTTAAAAAAGAAAAAACCCTCGTTTTATTTGGTTTGTAAAGCTTTACAGCTGATAACAATATTTCAGATGAGACTTTTGTAAAATATTAAAAATAGTTCCCAGATCCCCATTATTACCCTTGTGAAAGTCTTAAAATCCCTGACAGTCGCAGGAAGAACTTGGTCATTTCTCTCAGCTTTAGGAGAGCCTGGTTTCTGCGTATATGTTACAGCACTTTGCCAGAATGAGTGGTACTGTGGAGAGACAGAAAATAAGGTGGGGTAGGAAGGCTACAAAGACAAAAAAAGTTGATTTTCAAGATATTGGCGTTTAGTGACAGATATAGTCTCATGAGCAATAATCAGAGTTTTCTTTCTCATGTGTATCCATTTTTGTAGTTTACAGTGCAATTTCACGTCTCTTAATCCTCATTAAAGCCCTGTGAGGTAGGTGTTCTTAGTCCCATCAGTTAGTCAACTTTCCATCTCTGTGACAAAAAAATACCTGGGGTAATGAAGGAGGAAAGAGTTATTTTGGTTCATGCTTTTGGGGTGTCTTAGTCAACTTTCCTGTCAGTGAGAAGGAATAGCTTACATCCATGACTTAAAGGAAGAGAGGTTTAATTTAGCTCAGGGTTATGTGACACAGATTAATTTCCAGTTTTTTTTTTTGCAGTACGAGGGATCGAACTCAGGCCATTGTGCATCCAAGGTTGGCACGGTACCACTTGAGCTAAATCCCCAGCCCTAACATACTATTTTTATTAATACATATTTATAGTACATATGATTACATTTATCTCAGGGAGTCGCTCCATGAATATGAATATGTATATGAATATGTATATGTGACATGTATATGAACATGTCTTAAATATTTTTATCTCTTTTTCCTCCTCTACCTGCCTCTTTTTCCATCTCTTGTATCCTTTCATACACACACATATGTATAATTTTTTGCACATGTTTATACTGCATATTTATCATATTCTTCATACGGACTTGGTATATAAAACATCACAATTCCCTTTTTAAAAAAATCTATTCCTTCCCTTTCTCTGCTCCCTCCATCTCTTGGTTCCTTCCCATATGTTAAAGATCTACAGTGGACTCTTGATTTATAAACTCAATTCATTTGTGAAGGCTGGTTGTAATTCTAGTTGGTCAATTGAAGGCTCAGGCTCCTCTACATGGCCTTCAAAGTAACTGTCCTATATAATTTTAGACCACTCTTTCTTCCAAGAAGATCTGTGTGTCCTTAAAGAGACACTGCCCCAGGATTTCTCAACCCCACACAAGAAAGGATGTTGTAATGTATCTGAGACCATGTGGAAACACAAGTGGTGGCATTTGGGTTGATGTTACTCAGGACTTTGGTTGTAAGTTAAAACCAAAATTCCAATCATAACCCTAGTTTTTCATATGTCAGGCCGGTTGTGACCTGAGGATCCACTATGTCTTGTTACTTTCTGTTGTCTTTTATGTTGCACTTTATTTATATTTTAGGTTCCTCATATAATATAAATCATGTGATATTTAAACTTGTGTCTGATTTATTTCATTAAATATTATGGTCTCAAAGTTCATCCATTTTCCTACAAATGACTCAGTCTTTATAATTTTATGACAGAGTAGTACTTCATTGTGTACAAATACTACCTTTTGGGCCGGAGATTTAGCTCAGTGGTTCCGGCGCCTGCCTCGCAAGCGCAAGGTACTGAGTTAAATCCCAGTAACCACATAGAATGCTGGGTGTGGTGACTCACGTCCACCAGCAATCAATACCACATACCACAGGCCAGCCGTGGTGGCTCACGCTTGTCATCCCAGCACTCGGGAGGCAGAGACAGGAGGATTGCTGAGTTCAAGGCTTGCCTGAGCTACATAGTGAGCAAGACCCTGTCTCAAAAAAAAAAAAAAACTACCTTTTTATTATCTTTTCATCTGTTGATGGACATATAGGCTGCTTCCAGATTTAGTATCGATAATATCCCATTTTAATAATAATGTTATGTTTTTGTTCTTTCAGCACTAGGGATTGGATTTAGGGCTTTGGTATGCTAGGCAAGCACTCTTCCACTCAGCCATCCTGCAGCACAATGATGTTGTTAATACAACCCAGAATGTGCTATGGAAGTAAGGGATTTTCTTTTATATTTTTCTTAGATGCTAGATGTTTCCTCATATCGAGGGCCTACCAATCTAAAATCTATAGCTCCTTGCCAAATTCTACAACATTGTTTCTTTATAAAATTATGTAGCTGCAGCTTTACACTTGTAGAAAGTATAATTTAAGTATCTCAGATTGAAAATTTCTCAAGTGAAAAGTATGGCAATAGGTCAAGTCAGTTCCTTTTCTAATTTAGTGCATCTTTAGGTATATAATCCTCAGATTTACCCACAATAGGGGCTACAATTACACCTATATAATATATGTATGAAATGAATGAAAACTAGAGCATGTACAGATATGATCACTATTAGGTAGATTTAGAACTAATTTTTTCAACATAAAATTTTAAACTGTCAATAATTTTTTTATGTGTACATACCAAGTTCCTTTGAACATTATTAACTGAAGGAAGTTGAGGATCACCTAGAGTTTTAACATTTTTTGTTGTGGTGTTAGGGATTGGACCTGCACCTTTGCATTGTGTTAATTCCCAGTCTTTTTTAATTAAAATTTTTTTATTTTGGGATGAAATTTTTTTTTTGAGGGTACCAGAGATCAAAGTCAGGCCCTTGTGCTTCTAAGGTACATTCAGTACCACTTGAGCTAAATCCTTAGCCCTTTTGATATGAATCTTGCTGAACTGCTGAGGCTGGGTTTGAACTATATCTGCCTCCCAGAGTGCTGGAATTATCAGCCTGCAACACTATATCTGGCAAGAATCACCCATTTGTCTTAATAGATTCTTGGATTATTTGGATCTCTAGTTGAGTAGTTGTTTTCTCTCTAGATCCCATCAAGAATATCTCCTTCTCTTCTCTTATTGGGAACAAGCAGAGAACCTGCAGGATTGACTGGATCATGTCACATTGACTTGGGAAAGACTTGTTCTTCTATTTTTCAACATTATTACTTTGAACTAGGCCTAATAGATGGTTGCTTCTTTTCTGCCTAGAGAAAATTACTTGTACTCCTACCATGCTTCAGAAGAGTGGTTCTTGGGTCACAAATCAAAATCAAATAGAGGCAAGAAGATTAATTGAGGGACTAAGGCAATTGTTCACTTGAGTGCTAATGAAAACTTGAACAGAGTCCTTACAACCTCTTCTTCCCACACCTGGCAAGAAGCTGGCTAATTACTTCTTTTTCTCTACTGAGAAAATTCTCATCTGAAAGGGCCTGGAAGCTTTGGCAGAATAATAACCTACTACCTTTCCTGAAGTTTGGGAGCCCCTCTCTAACAAGGCCATTTTCTTAGTAGGAGATTTCCACAGCATCACAGTTTCCTGCTGTCTTTTCCTGAAAATATAGAGTGTTGTATGGAAGAGCCTCACTTTCTATTGTAACAGGGACAGGGAGACCAAGCTCTACTGGAACACTTGGCCCTGATGTGTCCAGTGCAGCTGTTTCTGGCCTAGCTGCTATACCAAGAGCCCAGAGAAGTGCTCTGCTCCTTCACATCAACTTGTAAAATTTCCCTCAGATAGTTCTCTTCCCTATTTTCATTAAGTAACAATAGCAGTAAGTATGTCAGTACCCCTTTTGTATGATACTGACCAGCATACAGATGTCTTCAGTCTTTAAAGCCTATAAAAAGTTAAAGGTTTTATCAAAAAGGAAAGGAAAAAGTCAAACAAATGAAAGGAAAAACAAACAAACAAAAACATTGTTTGCGGAGAGCCTTGAGGCCAAATGGATTGTAACCTACCTCTAGCCCAGATGGCCTAGTACTTGACAATTCATTTCAGATACATGAAGCCCAACTGTCCTTCTATGATTGTGTGTCTTTGAAGGCTGGATCCACACTGGTTTTATTTTTTCATCTTTTCATGTTCTGTAGTCTTTTGTAACATTTAAAATAGTAACCTGTGCTTTGGGGAGGCCATTAGCCAATTCTGTTGCCTTAATAGCAACTACCCGCTGAGCCATTATGCTCTACTCTTCAAGTGTCCTCTGACCTGGTTTGAATTGATAGCTATCTGTATGAGATTTTCTGTTGTATCTCAGCTGTTCAAACATTAAACAGCTATTCTTGGTCAAATGAAGGAAAAAATACTAATTTGTTCATGTCTTTCTTGTTCTAATTCTTTTGTACTCATTTGCTCTGGCCAATACTTAATAATAGTTAATTGTATTAGTTCTTTTATATATCCAAGTGTTATGAACTAAATTATTCTCCTAAATTTATGTGCTGAGGTCCTAGCCCCTAGTATATCTCCAAATATGGATGTATTTGGAATGGGGCCTTTACAGAGATAATTAAGTCAAATGGTACCATAGGGGTGGGACCTAATCCAGTGATATCTGATGTTCTCACCAGAATAGGAAGAGACATCAGGCTGCACTCAAAGAAAAGGATTATAAGAACACAGAGAAAAGATAGATGTTCACAACACTAAGGAAGTCCTAGCTTGGTTCCTTGATCTCCAGACTCTAAAACTATGAAAAATACATTTTTGTTGCTTAAGTCACCCATCCTATGTATTTCATTATGGGGAGACTGTCTTAGTTACTTTTCTTGTTGCTGAGACAAAAATACTCAATACCCAAAGTTAAAGAAGGAAAGATTTATTTAGCTCATAGTTTGTAGAGATTTCAGTTCATAGTTGGCTGGCTCCAAGGCAGGGTGGCATAACAGGCTTCACAAAGGAGAAATGTTTCATGGTGAGTAGAAGGCAGGAAGGCTGAAAAGTAGAGAAGCAGCAGCAACAAGTGACCAGCAATGACAGCAGCAACTCTCTGTCTCTTACATTTATCCAGGCTACTTGTCTTTAGAGCCAGTAGTACTTGCACCCTTAATCTTGGCATTGCATTGTGAATCAATCCTAGCATCACATCTTTTTTTTTTCATGATTCAGATATTTATTGGTACATTTTATATACAGCTCACAATCACACTCAACATTGGGGAATTTGTACTACTATATAACACAAGTTAATTCTCATTTTTCCCCACATCCCTATCCACCCACAACCCCCCACCCCTTATATACATGCTCTTTCATTTTCTTTCTGATTCATATTTATTCTTTCCCTTATTATGTTCCCACATCAAATTCCCTTTGGATATTTACTATTTTACAAAACCTATCATACATTCTAGAACTCATTTACATCTACAGGTTCTCATACCAAGGAAAAGGTATTTGCATATCTGTGATCTATTTATTTCACTTATTAGTGTGTCCTCCAGGTGTATCCATCTGCACATAAATGAATGAAACTTGTCATTCTTTATGGCAGAGTAATACTCCATTTTATAAAAAAACCACATCTTCTTTATCCAGTCTCCAGTTGATGGGCATTTGGGTTGTTTCTAAGATAGGGCTATCATGAACTGAACTGCTATGAACAAGGGCGTACATCTGTCGTTCCAATGTGATTTTTAAAATTCCTTTGGGTGGGACCGGACCTGCCTCGCAAGCGCAAGGTCCTGAGTTTGATCCCCGGTAACTACATACAATGCTGGGTGTGGAGACTCACGCCCACCAGCAATCAATACCACATACCACAGTGCTGGGTGTGGTGGCTCACGCCTGTAATCCCAGCACTCGGGAGGCAGAGAAAGGAGGATTGCTGAGTTCCAGGCTTGCCTGGGCTACATAATAAGCTGAGGGCCAGCCTGAACTACAAAGCGAGACCCTGTCTCCAAAACAAAACAAAAAAAAAATTCCTTTGGGTATATTCCTACGAGGGGGATAGCAGGGTCAAATGGGACCTCTAGTCCTAGTTTTCTGAGGAATCTCCACACTGACCTCCACAATGTTGCACAAGTCTACAATCCACCAACAGTGGAGAAGGGTTCCTTTCTCCCCATAGCCTTGCCAGCATTTATTGTTGGTTGATTTTGCAATAGCAGCCATTCTTTGTGGAGTGAGAAGTATGAGATTTTTTTTTTTTTTTTTTGAGACAGGGTCTTGCTTTGTAGTTCAGGCTAGCTCTGAGCTCACTATGTAGCCTAGGCAAGCCTCAAACTCAGCAATCCTCCTGTCTCTGCCTCCCGAGTGCTGAGATTACAGGAGTGAGCCACCACGCCCGGCACTGTGGTATGCGGTGTTGATTGCTGGTGGGCGTGAGTCTCCACGCCCAGCATTGTATGTGGTTACTGGAGATCGAACTCAGGACCTTGCACTTGGGAGGCAGGCGCTGGAACCACTGAGCTAACCCTCCGGCCCAGCATCAGAGTTTTGATCCTAGTGTCACACACCCTAGATCCAACCACCTCTGAAAGCCCCACCTATGATGGCATGAGTGTTTGGAGAAACTTCTAGATACAAGCTATAACACATTCTTAGCAAACTAATACAGCCAGATAATGTAATACCTCTTTTTCATTAATTATGTCATTTAATTGTCATAGTAATTGAATAAGGCAGATATTATTTAGACAGGGACTCCAATTTAAATTTTGCCCAGAGCAGCAACTCTGTTCAGAGTATGCTCAGGCTTAATCTCAAAAGTAGATATGTAGAATAATCTGGTTTATTATGTGAGAAAAGGAATTTAACAGAGCCACCCATTTTCCTGACACATGTATATGTTTGGTTCAGATTATGTCTACCTATGTGTACTCCTTACTCATTACATTAGAGGAGCACAAGATGTGTTCTTAGAGGGAGTTTGTATGAAGCTTGCAGTTTCACCGCCGGCCTTTGTGAGTCAGAGAAGGCTTGAGCATTATTGAGGAACCATCACCACCTCCTGTAGGAGGCGGAGCCACTGGCCTCACGGACAGCTAAGATCTTCACAAGCAACAAGACGGACAGTTCCCAAGAAACCCTTTTCCTTTTTCTTCGGAGGCAGGGTCTTGCTTTGTAGTTCAGGCTGGCCCTGAGCTCACCATGTAGTCCAGACAAGCCTGGAACTCAGCAATCCTCCTGCCTCTGCCTCCCAATCAATGGGATGACAGGCCTGAGCCACCACACCTGGCACTGTGGTATGTGGTACTGATTGCTCGGGGGCGTGAGTTACCGTGCCCGGTATTGTTGTATGTGGTTATTAGGATTGAACCAGGGACCTTCCACTTGCTAGACAGGTGCTGGAACTAAATCTCTGCCCCCCCTTGTCCTTTAATACAAATAATAAACATGACAGCCAATAGTATAATTTTTAAAATCTTACATATCACTGGTATACATGTCTATACTCTTTAAAAATAGTATGGATTGTGATGATACATTTGGGTTTGAATTTTGGATAAAGTGTTAGCTGTGAGATTTTTTTTTTTGAGATAGGGTCTTGCTTTGTAGTTCAGGCTGGCCCTGAGCTCACTATGGTGCCCAGGCAAGCCGCCGCAAACTCAGCAATCCTCCTGTCTCTGCCTCCCGAGTGCTGGGATTACAGGCGTAAGCCAC
Organism: Thryonomys swinderianus; assembly: GCA_004025085.1. NCBI lineage: Eukaryota > Metazoa > Chordata > Mammalia > Rodentia > Thryonomyidae > Thryonomys > Thryonomys swinderianus. Next base: position 30,602 of record PVIC010017712.1, read on the forward strand.
CCCGCCCAGCACTGTGGTATGTGCTATTGATTGCTGGTGGGCGTGAGTCACCATGCCCAGCATTCTATGTGGTTATCGGGATTGAACTCAGGACCTTGCGCTTGCAAGGCAGGCACCGGAACCACTGAGCTAAATCTCCGGCCCTAGCTGTGAGATTGTAAAGTGTTACTTCACCTGTCAGGGTTTCTCCTCTGTAAAATGGTGATGGTGATGGTACTGGGAACAAGGGATATTAAGGACTGAATGAGACAGAGTATGGTGTTTGACATATAGTAGATGTTCAACTTTCTTTCCTTTTATAAAGGAGGAATTTCATCAGTGAACCTCAAGACACCCACAATAGCTATATATTTGTGTAGGTAGTATATTCTTGATTCCTAATTCCAGCATAGAGGCACTGATCTATGTAGCTAAAAAGCTTTTCCAACATCCTCGCTGAGAATCACATCTTGTGATGTGCCAAGTATCTTTGACTAATTGATATTTTTATAATACTGTACCTTCATTCTTATTGCTTTACTTCATGATGTAAACATTTATCTCCATAGAGCAATGTATTGAGTAAGTGAAAAGGGCTGGTGGGAAACTACCTCTCTTACATATAGCTAGATATCAGAGAGCATCTTCTGGGAGGGGATATATAGGGTTAGTGGGGAAAATAGTGGACAGGTGGAGAGTACAAAGAACTTAGAGAAGAGTTTGGCCATAGAGTAACTTTTTGTTTTTTGAGACAGGGTCTCACTTTGTAGGTCAGACTGGCCCTCTACTCACTGTGTAGCCCAAGTTAGCCTCGAACTCACGGCACTTCTCCTACCTCTGCCTCCTGAGTGCTGGGATTATAGGCGTGAGGTACCACACTTAGCATTGTGGTGTCTGGTACTGATTGCTAGTGGGCCTAAGTCACCATGCTTTGCATTGTGGCGTGTGGTTACTGGGAATTGAACTCAGAACCTTGTGCTTGCCAGGCAGATGCAAGAACTACTCAGTTTGGGGCCGGAGACTTAGCTCAGTGGTTCCGGCGCCTGCCTTGCAAGCGCAAGGTCCTGAGTTCAATCCCTGGGAACCACATACAATGCTGGGCGTGGTGACTCATGCCCACCAGCAATCAATACCACATGCCACAGTGCCGGGTGTGGTGGCTCAGGCCTGTCATCCCAGCACTCAGGAGGCAGAGACAGGAAGATTGCTGAGTTCAAAGTTTGCCTGGGCTACATAGTGAGCTCAGGGCCATCCTGAACTACAAAGTGAGACCTTGTCTAAAAACAAAACAAAACAAAAACTACTCATCTAAATCCCCGGCCCTAGAGTAACATTTTTAAATGTAAGGTGAGGGGAACTGAGTGCAATTGTTACTTTGTCTTTTGGAACTTTATTTCACAGGA
>PVIC010017713.1:0-32450 GCA_004025085.1 Thryonomys swinderianus
ACAGGCGTGAGCCACCACGCCCGGCATTATGGTATGTGGTATTGATTGCTGGTGGGCGTGACTCACCACGCCCAGCATTGCATGTGGTTACCGGGATCAAACTCAGGACCTTGCGCTTGCATGGCAGGCGCTGGAACCACTGAGCTAAATTTCCAGCCCACTCATCAGAATTTTTAAAGAGCCTTCCATTTAAATTTGACAGGATTAAATACTCCATTTTATAACTGAAATTTATAAATTTTATAATTTAATTTCATATTTCTATTTTCCACCCCAAATCTCTCTGTGATATTATAGCTCCTGTCAGATTCCATAGAGAAACGTGACTTTTATTTCTACTGAATGTCTTTCTTACTCATATATGGTGGAGATAATTGTCACATTGAAGTCTATGATTGTGTAACAGATGTTATTAAAACTTCTACCTACTACATCAGCTATTAAATGTGTGCATGTTTAAATTTTAAATATGAGGTTCAGTTTCCTCGAACCTAAATATCACAGCCATGAATATTCCATGGAGCCCTCTTAATTGCTTATGTTAATCAAAGGCAGTTTAGAAATGGAAATCTCAAATATTTAGATTCTGAAAAATGTGCTTCTAGATTTAAATTATTTTCTATAATAATTAACTTCTGTTTCTTTGTAATATGATTATCCTAAGTGTGAAGAAACAAGCTGTTCTTTTTATTTACTTTATATTTCTGATTTGTTGATTTTAATTTGTAGACACTTACCTAGAAAAGAGTATTATAGGCACAACAATGTAGTACAGTCCCCAAAATAATCACCTTCTTTATCTTAGAGATACATAAAGTATTTTCTAAGGTTATTTCTGCAAAGTCAACATGAACTAATTTGAAACACTGGAATAATTTATGATATAATATATTAATATATTTAAACAAATTTATCACTTTTATTTTACTAGAGAAAGTATAATCAATAAGTACTTGATCTAGTCACTTATTATAACAATAGTTCTTTTTAAATATAATGAAATTTCTTTTCAAAATACTTTTGCTAAGGTATTAATAGTTTGTTTTGCCTTGGAAGAACATTTGCCTTTATAAAACTATTCTTATGATTTTTAATCAGTTTTTGAAACTGAAGTGTAGAATTTATAAAATGATATATTTAAGACTATTGATAAAAATAGTAAGTTATTATCAATAATTATTCTAATAACTACTTATAATATATTGGCTATGGTATACATATTTATTTAACAACTAAGAAGATTAAATCTACTTACTAATCTACCTACTAACTCCATGCAGATGAGTCACATCATCATGTTCTGTATTTGGCTTAAAAAATTATGTTCTAAATTTTTTGAAAAAAATAAACCAAAATTTTATAAGAATAGGTAAAAAAACAAACAAACTAGTTTTGCCTAATTTCAGTCACTGTGCTTCTTCTTTCACTGTGACCATAAGTCAACTGTGTCTTGTTCCCATTACACTCAAAGACTGTGACTTGTTTTCATCAGAAATAATGAGTTACTATGGTAATGATTCCCAGCAGTATGTGAGAAAATCAAAGCCAAAAGAAGGGAATCCAAGAAAAAGAAACAGTAGAAGTAATTTTGAAAACCACTACTACAATATGGTCTGACGCTACTTGCTTTGTACTTGTGAGTTTGCTGCCACTGTCTTCTCGATATACCCTGAGCAGAGGGAAGAAGGTGTTTAACATGGCCTGGTTCACGACTGGGGCTCCCTCAGGAAGCTAGCCTAGAAGCAGTTTAAAGAGACATGACTTTTAACAAACCTGGGCTCTGGGATCTATGTTGTTTCTAAATCTTGGTACCCATCTTGTTCTCTGTTCTGGGCTCTGGTCCAGTAGTCACTACGTCACTTTCTTAGGTTCTCTTCTCCCCGACACAAGCCTCCACATCTGTGTGGTCTTCTTCCCCCGATTGCTACACTGTTTATGCACGCTTGTAGCATGAGATAGCTTTTGAAAGCTAAAAAGGCATTGAATTCAATACCTGCCTTTTATAGGTGTGCAAAGACAGATCCAAGCAGATTTCTGCAGTCAGTTAACAAGGGCCTGGATTGACTGATGTCCATCATTTTTTTTTTCTTCCTACCATGATGACCAGTAGGATACTTTCTACAAACTAAGAAGCTCTTTTCCCAGACTTGACCTGACTTGACTGGTCTTGACTTGCCATCATTTCTGTCTTACATTTTCTGCCTGTGGCTGTCTTGTGTCGCATCCACTATCAAGGAGTCTGCTCTCTTGCACAAAGCTCAGGTCTGTATGCGGAACGAGAGGGGTTAGCGTCCATAGCTCCGTTTGCGAGAGAACCTTCTCATCTCTCTTCAGTTCAGAGAACACTTGGAGTCACTCAGCATCCTTGAAGCAGATTAAAAAAAAATGTTGTTTGTACTATAGAAATACACAAAGTAGGAGACTCCTTTTGAAACCTGTGCTCCAGCTTTTCTATCACCTGACCTTTTCCTATGCAACTGCTACTACTGTCAAAATCAGTTGCATCTGTTTTTGAAGTGATCCTAATGTGGAAGTCTGGATGTAGAAATGCTTTCTCCCATGGAAACGATGTGAGATGTTGTTGACTAAGTAGAATTGTTGACAATGTTTAAATACATTACATGATTAATAAATTTTTTTCTGTAAAACTCATTCATTCTGAAGAATATAATCAGTGGGTGCTCATAATTTCAGAGGAAAAATTATGAGAGACAAGCAACAAATTTTAAAATTAACATTTTACCCCATGTAATCCACAAAAGTTTACAACTCTCAGTCAGAATGTAATAGTGTAAAACAGTCTATTTTTCTTGTAGAGTTTGTGGGTGGGATTTCAACAGAGCTGAATTTCTTCCTTGGGGTTCTTTCCTTAGAATTAACAGTCAGTAGTTTATATATCAAGATGAGTCAGAGCTAACAGCTTATTATCAAGTATCTGTGAAAATGCTTCTCTCTGCCTGGATTCTTAAAAAAACAAAACTCTACATAATGTTGGAGCCAAGGGCAGTTAGAAGGTCAAGGTTCTGAACAAAATTGGCCAAGGACAGTTTGCTTGACCTCAGCTGGGGTATTTTAGCTTTCTGTGAGTCAAATTCCATGTCTACCAAATGCCCTCCATTTTTACTTGTAAAATATAGAAAAGTCCTTGAGAAAATACATTATGTGTTGCAGTGTAGAGTAGCCTGAGCATTAAGAAGAATGCATTAAAGGCTCCGTGTTCCATCTTTTGTGCTCATAAAATCAACCCATGTTCCTGGAAACGCATACACTGTCAGGGCTGTGAAGAAAGGACACATTTAACATCGCAAAATGTTTTACTAACTGAATGTGTGCCGCAGTTCAGCCGCTGAGAAAGAGGGCAAGAATCTTTTATCTGATGAATCTGTAGAATTCATCTTTCTATAGCCAAAGAAATTGCTCTGGCAGAAGGAGAAAACAAGGAGAATAGGTCACATGGGTGCACGTCTATTGAACAAAACTGTTCCAAAAGCTAATTTTTCCAAGTGAAGGTCAAGAGAAATAAGACAAAAGTGAACTTTTCCAGTATAGGGATACACAAGGGATGGCCACCCGGAGGACTATTAGTGTACAGAGGTGCAAAAACTGGCAACCGTGTAGACGAGTTGGCAGAGGGGAAAGAGTGCAGTAAGGATTAGGCAACTCAGACAGGAGGAGGGTAGGGAAAACTTGCAGACATGATGGGTAAATCACTGACTTTAATCAGCATGAACAAGCGTTAAAGACGTGTCTGCTTTCTCAGGGATAAATCAGGCTGAACAGTGATTGTCTGTAGTTGTGGTAACTGAGAAGAGAGTGGCTACGTGTTGAGTGCCTGGCAAGTGTTTTCACTGAGTGGCCCTGGGAAAGTATGTCCTAGTCCTATTTCCACTGGCTGTGTAGAGGGCTGGTTTCTAGGGTATAAACGTTTTGACAAAAATTTACATAAATTACACAAGGTCAGCAGTGTGCATTATGTTGCTCACTGTCTGTGGTTGTCCCCCCAAAACTTCATATACTCTATAATAGGGCTTTGCGGGGGTGATTAGATCACAGGGTTGAGATGCTCATCACTAGACTGGTCCACTGATGAGTTTATAGCTAAATGTGATGTGGGAAGTGAAGGCTCGTTCAGGTGGGCTTTTGGGGGTGTGGACCGGAAGGATGTAGCTCTTGCGCTTCTCTCAGTCTCTCTCTCCCTCCTGCCTGACACACCATCAGCAGTTCTCCTCTGTCACGCTCCTATTCCATGCTCCCCTGCTTGGGAGCCAGACGACTGCAGACTGAAACTTCTACACACTGTGAGTCAAAATGAACCTCTCCTCCCTGAAGTTATGAGTGTCAGACATTGTGTCTCAGCAAGGAGGCAGTAACTGAGAGCACCAGAGTGTGATGCAGACTGTAGTTTGTATTACTGAGTACAGGGCAGGTGAGAAAAGGAGTATGTCAAAAATAAGATATTGTGGGCCGGAGACTTAGCTCAGTGGTTCTGGCACCTGCCTCGCAAGCGCAAGGCCCTGAGTTTGATCCCCAGTAACCACATACAATGCTGGGCGTGGTGACTCACCAGCAATCAGTACCACATAGCACAGTGCTGGGCGTGGTGGCTCACGCCTGTCATCCCAGCACTCGGGAGGCAAAGACAGGATTGCTGAGTTGGAGGCTTGCCTGGGCTACATAGCGAGCTGAGGGCCAGCCTGAACTACAAAGTGAGACCCAGTCTCAAAAAAAACCAAAATGAAACAAAACAAACAAACGAAAAATTGAAAGTATGTAATTAGTAATACTTCAATTTTAAGAATAGTAATGAGATGTCTCAATACAGAAAGAGTATACACCTTCTGACATGTCAGTGAAATATGTCTGTACTGGAAAACTATTCAACATGTTGTGAGTGGTGAATTCATGAGAAAAGGGTCAGCAAGGAAAAGAGACAGTTTTACTTGAAGAAAATCAACATTAAGCAATAAATACATATTTAAGTGTTATAAGATCAAATTGTACATCATACAGAAATTCAGAGATTATTCAAATGAAAATAAAATAAGTTTCAAAGGTCTATTTTATATTTGATCAATTGGAAAACAGTGTACTGTGATGGAAAATTAACTGAATAATTTTTAGAAAAGTATTCTCTTCGAACTTCAGGTTTCTTATTTGCAAGTGAGAATCACTCTAGTAACAAACAATGCTTATAGGTAATATATTACATTCAAGATTTCAAAGTACACTTGCAAAGCAGATTATAAACCATGCTTAATACCTTATCTTTGTGTCTATTGGATGAAAAACTACCATACCAGAAGACAAGTTTCTATACTGGACATTCCATGGTAAAATGTCAATATTAACTGATGAACTGATAAAAGTAAGATCCAAAAAGGAAAAAAATAACTACCATTTAAATTAACAATAACAAGAATCATATGACGGGGCCAGAGATTTAGCTCAGTGGTTCCGGCACCTGCCTTGCAAGCCCAAGGTCCTGAGTTCAATCCCCGGTAACCACATACAATGCTGGGTGGGTAGACTCACACCCACCAGCCATCAATACCACACAGCAGTGCCGGGCGTGGTGGCTCATGCCTGTAATCCCAGCACTGGGGAGGCAGAGACAGGAGGATTGCTGATTTTGAGGCTTGCCTGGGCTACATAGTGTGCTCAGGGCCAGCCTGAACTAGAGTGAGACCTTGTCTCAAAAAAAAAAAAAATCATATGACAGTGTGAGACAGTCATTGTAAAGTTGCTGACCATCAGCAAATTGCAAATGGCAATTATATATCATGTTCATATCTTTTGTCTTGATAATTCAAAGTTTATTTGAGTTATAGTTTTCTAAGGTATAGCACACAGTGCAGAAAATCTATTGGTACAAAGGTGCTTATCCCAACCTTCATTAGTAGAACAAAGTATAGTAACAAAATTTGAAAATAGAAAAATGATTAAAGAAACTGATGGAGTATCATGAAACTATTAAAAGTAGTAGTCATGTTGAGTATAAAGAAGGCAAGCCAAATTTTCACTTAAATATGGCTAGATTAGCAAAGTGTGCTATATTCTCAGTGGCTTCTTATATAAAGATCATAACAAGTGACCTAGAAAGATAAGTACTGGTAATAAATTTTAGAAAATGGTCATTAAATGAAAAATAAATTCCACAAGATTATATGGCATATGTTTGACTTTTAAAAAGTTACAAGTAAAATATATGCATGTTAGGAACACATATAAATGTGGTGTGTGTATACATCTATGTATATATACATATTTATGTATGAAGGTGTAATAACAGAACTTTGAATAATTGACCTTTGATAAGGAAACATGGTGGCATGGGGAGGGAGATGTAGTATTTGATCTCAGATAATGTCAAGCTCCTAGCACTCAGAGAGATGCTGGTGAATTTAGAAGGGATTTTATAGTATTTCGAGTAAGTAAAGAGGGTCTTAGATGAATACTACACAAGGTTTATCATGAACTAAAACTTAAGATTTTAAAAATTATGTATGTTTACGAACTAAAAGAGAGTTCTTAGTCATACTTTTATGAAGACCTATCATTAAGAGACTACATGATAGTCAACACAATAGTAAACAGTGCAGTGACTGTGATTTGTTAATTTTTCTCCTTCAAATTTTCTAAAACATACTGTATTGTAATGGGAGCAAACGTTTAGCATTCATTAAAGAACAGTTTGCAGAACCACTGGTCTATATGCCAAATAACTTTTAAAAACATGAAGAAGACAAATGAAATAACCTTAGATTGATTAGCATTTCAGATGACTTGACCGATCTCATAGCCTTGAAGACCTGAGGGAAGTTACTATTGACCTTCCATTGACAGCTCATTTAAGAATCAACCAGGAGACAGGAAATGTAACTATTTGCCAAGCGTGTGACAGATCCAATTAGTAATGAAAACTTCAACTATCTGTTGGAGAAATCTGGCACCACTTCAAAAGGTGCAATAATTGGAGCCAGAGATGAAAATACTATGTCCACAACACTGTCCAGCTCAGTTGGCCACACAACTGCTGAACACAAAAGAATTTCATATAGGGGCCAGAGATTTAGCTCAGTGGTTCCGGCACCTGCCTCGCAAGTGCAAGGTCTGGAGTTCAATCCCCGGTAACCACATACAATGCTGGGCATGGTGACTCATGCCCACCAGCAACCAATACCACATGCCACATACCACAGTGCTGGGCGTGGTGGCTCATGCCTGTCATCCCAGCACTCGGGAGGCAGAGACAGGAGGATTGCTGAGTTTGAGGCTTGCCTGGGCTACACAGTGAGCTCAGGGCCAGCCTGAACTACAAAGCGAGACCCTGTCTTAAAAAAAATTCATATAACATATGAGATATGATTGAAAACTATGATCAATGGTTAAACTTTTTAAAAACTTTACTCTAGTAAAAGACATATTGCCATTATCTCCCTCCTTTACTTTAAACACACTTAGCCTATTGTTCTTGTGACTTTCTGAAGCAGTTCTTGAAGTCCTCTGAGTGTCTTTACGCTATTACAAATGCCTTATGACCTGAATTGATTCAAAACTTTTTTCACTGCTATGCGTGTTTTGGGGAAGAGCCAGAAGTGGCACAGTGTGACATACGGTAATGAATTTGATGAGGAGGACACACTGCCATGTTTTGTGAGCCACCTTTCCATTGGATGACACTTAGCAGCACCAGTCACCATATTTGATCACACCTTGAAAAGGCACTTGTGGAAAGCATTCAGAACACTGCAGAGAGTGGCAACAGTGATGGGATAAATTGTAATGATTTTTAAAATTTTAACATACACTTTATTTTTAATTCACACTTGTACATCACCAGCACTTTTAGTCCATTGAATGTATGTTGATGTACAAGAAAACAAAACAAAATGAAAACAATAGGCATAGGGCATAATTCATAATGAAAGCAAAAAAGACTGGACACTCGGGCAGTGATGTTCATGGGATACGATTGTGCTCCAGGCCTGGATATTCATTCACTAAGAAGTTGATTCCAAATTAGAAAATTGTTACGCTAAATATGTTTTTATCAAAGATTTAGCTGTAAATTCTGATTTTCAGATATATAAGGCCTTTCTGTTAGCTTCTAAAATACAAGAAATATTATAATTTAAAAATCTAATGGTAATTTCCATTCACTTTGAAAAACACGAATTAGACGAGCAGTATATTTTGCAGGGCTCTATCATATGTATTTTCCTCTAATTTATTATTCTCTTTCTCACAAAACATCTGCACTACATATAAATCTGTAGCTTTCACAGTGTATTTACTCATGTTCTATTTACCCAGTAATTGAAAAACTAATCTTCTTTGGCAAGCAGTAATTTAGAAAATAGTTTGTTAGGGAGTTTTAAAAGGCATTTTTTTCTTTCCTTCCTCTTTTGAACTGTTTTTTTTGTCATAAAATAAAAATAAAGGTGGAAAACATTCTGTGGAGGAGTCAGTTGTACTTCTTGTCTATCGTATTTTGTAATCAAAAGGTTTGGGTTTTAGCTTCTTAATACTATTCAAAGGCCTTGGCCTTCAGCAGTCATTGTGGAAGTCTGTGTGGTAGAATGAAGCAAGGTCTAAGGTTTGAAAGAAAATAGCTGAATTTGAGTCTTCATGTTTCTACTCTAGAAAAGTCACATAAGTTCTCTGAACCTCATTTTTTCTAATACATGTGTAGGAAGGGAGCCAACATATCTCCCAAGTTTCTCTTGAAAACAAGTATTTATTTAAATAAGCAAGACTCTTACTGTTGTTCTGTAGTAAAGAACTTGAAGCCAAATTCTCTTCCCAGTCCTACATGCAGACATGTGTAGTAAGAGCAGAGGGAGATGCCAAATGATCTCCCAAGGCCCACAGACTCCGAGAGTGCCGGACTCTACTGTGGCACAGGCCAATGTCACCATGTTTTCCGAGCATGGCACTGCAAGGTGTGCTGGAAGCAGAGTGCAGCTGGAAGTGTAGGGGCGCCTGGGGGAGCACCCGACGGAATGTTCTGCAGGCCTTCTGGGCACCTGGCGATAGCACAGCAGAGAGTGAGAAAGAAATGTGGCATGACTGTATTCCGATGACAGTAGAAACAGAGCCTACTACATTGCTGCAAATAATGTCGATAGCTTTGCATCTTACATTGTTTACAGTATCCTTGGTTTGGTAGAAAAAATAGAAGCAAAAAATAAAGCAAGAAGGAACGCATACTCATAACCCTATGAATATAGAATTAGCAGCATCTTGGAGAATATTTTTTAGATTATTTTCAGTATGTACAGGTGAAATATGTGTATCTTTGACATGGTATTAGAGTAGATTTTCTTTTTGGGATACTTCCTGCAACACTTAGTGGCATGTCACTGTATGTTAAATGTTTGCTGAGGTCGATGGATCTCCTGCTTTTAACGATTCAGTTGGATCTCCTGCTACAGACTTGCGAGTAACTCAGGCACACGAGTTCAAGGGATAAGGGTACATTCTGAGAAAGTGTCAATAAGCAGCTGTGTTGTGCAAATGTCAATGTGTATTTACACGAATGAGCACAGCTATGATGTCACTAGGTGACACAATCATGGGACCACTGTCCTACAGGTGGTCCATCGGTGATGTGCAGGACTGTTCTGGCTGAGACTGGACACTCATGTCCCACCCCTCCCTCGTGAGCAATATAGTGACAGTCACAACTTCATGTTTTCATCTTTAAATCAATCCACATGACTGATGAGAAACACTATTGGAAATTTTGTTGTTGAATTAAAAAGATTTCTTCTTTAATAATTCAGAAAAATTTCAACTAATTCTACTCTTCCCATCATCTGTCAGAGGGCATTTCTTTTCTGCCCAAGCATACTACACGTCTTCTTATTTCATGCTTTGACCTCTCTGATGCCCGGTGGAGCCAGAGCGGGCAGTTAGTCCTATGTTCACGGTACTGTCCCTCCTGACATGGGATTTCATCACCTTTTAGTGGTCATCTACATATCCAGTTTTTAGAAGTGGATTATTTACATCCTGTGTCCTCATTCTTAGTGGTTGTGTTCATTTTATTGGTAATTTGTGAGACTGTCTACACTAAAGTTATTAAACCTTTTCTATCAAACAGCCATAATCACCTGTTCATCATTTTCCCATGCATTTTGCGTTATTTTTCTCTGTACAAATGTCTTAACACATTTACTTAGTTAAATGTTTCAGTTTTTCCTGAAATTTTCATTAAGAGTTTTTGTCACCTACACACATCATTTATATCTCCCCTTGAAACAGTTAAATTTCATTCTTTATACTTCTTTTTCACTTATCTAGAGAATTAATTTCATGTGAAGGGGCATAATGTTCTAAATTTATTCTCATCAAATGGTTAGTTATTATGCCAACACTTTTTAAAAGATCAAATTCTATATCTTTCCTCATTGATTTTAAATGTTATCTTTATTACATACCACACTAAATTCATGTTTGCGGCTTTGTCTCTTTCTGAACTTTCTGTTCTGTTTCAGTGATTTGTTTTGGCACAAGCTTCATACTGTTTTAATCTCTGACACTTTATCATTTGTTTTAAAGGTTGATTAGTTATGATACCCTGTAATTATCCTGTTTCAAATCTTTACAGATTCATGTTCCCGTGTTTAATTTCCTAGGTGAATTTTAAGGTCAGTTTGTTAATACCTGAAAAAGAAACAGGAAAGGGCTCAACAGCAATTTTTTAGATGCACAGGCCCCCTTCTGGGCTGACTTCTTGATGGAGCCTTTCACTCAGGATGCCGTGGTTCTCTCTGTCTAAGCATATTATTTTTAATATCCCACAGGAAAATTGTGGGCCACATTCCCATTCTGGGTAAACTTTATTCCACTTTATAAGGGATTTCAGCTTTATACATTCATCTACTTAGTTAATAAATATTTATTAACACATTATGTACCAGGCCCTGGGCTAAGCACGTTACTAAGGGACATTGATGGCTATGTCAGCACTGTCCGATAAAAATACCACGGAAGGCACATCTGCAGGTGCCAGCTTTCTGGTAGCTACACTAAAAAATGTAAAAGAAATTGATGAAATCATTTCTTTTTCAGTGCTGGGATCCAACTCAGAACCACACAGATGCGAGACTAGACAAGGAGTCTGCCACTAAGCTGCATTCCAACCTTCAAATACAGTGTAGTAAGTTTTGTTTACCTGATCTAGAAAAATTATCATTTCAACATTTAATGAATACAGAATTATCACAATGCTTTACATTATTTTACAACAAACTCTGCTGTTTACAGGATATATTTTACCCTCATAGAGTACTTATTTCTAATAGCCACGTTTCAAGCACTCAAAAGCCATATGTGGCTAGTGGCAAACCTGCTGGACAGGGCGGGGCGGGAAAATTAAGTGTCATAGTATTTAGGTGAACCTTTTCTAGTAGTGGAGTCAGTTTATGTAGAGTTATGTAGTGGAGTTGGCTTATAAAGCAGTTTATAATGGAATACCAAAAAAAGCACGGAGAATTAGGAGACAACAAAGAAGAATCTGCTAGAAAGAAGGGCTTAAAAACTAGGACAAGAGAGGAATTGTAGGGTGGGTAGAAGAAGGGAAAGAATGATAATTAACTTACGTCATATACTAGTGAAAATTCTGTGTGGAGTGTAATTGTGATAAATTTATAATGTACCAATAAATTAAATTTTTAAAAAACTAAGACAAGAAGAGAAAATCTAAAATTTGGACGAGGAAAAAGTGTTTCAAGGAGAGGCCATGTTGAATCTATAGAACTTTGCTAAGTCTCTAAGTTGCTGTGTCAGTGAGAGTGGGAGAATGTCAAAATCTTATGGACAGTAAAGCGATAATTACTAAATGATCATTTTAAATAGAGTAACTAATGTAGGGGTCGATTAAAGAGCCATAGGAAGTACCCAGATGGCTAACATCATAAAATCGTCACAAGCTTCCCGTGTACTCTCTTTTGACCGTATGCTGACTCCGCCCTCATCTCAGAAACAAAGGAGGAGTCCCTGATTGGCCCACATACAAATCAGTATAACAGTGATTTTTAGAAGCCAGTTTACTTCTGTAAGTCTGGAATTCATCTTCCGGGCATCTGGCGTGGGATGCGCCTTCTTCTACAACACTACCCGCTGTTAAGGTATCCCTTCTTTCCCTTCCTCGCTTTGCCGGGCCTAATAAATCAGTGGCCCCTTTTCCTTCATGAGTTTTCTGCAGAGCACCTTTCACTGTATCCTCCTCCTCCTCTTCTTCTTTCTTTCCTTCCTTGCTATTTAACCTCTCCTACTATCCCATCCATTCTACAAGGGCATGAGCTTTGAGCTTTCTTTTGCTTCCTATTGGATACCAGGAGCCAGAAAAGCACCCAGCACTTAGGAAGTCTGCAATAATATTTGTTAACTCGGTGACTGAATGAACAAATACATATCTGAATGTGAAAAATATCACCATGGATCTTCTAAATCATTTTTGGCATTTCTCATTTGCAAAAGATCTGTCTCCCCGTTTCCTTTATCAATCCTTTATGTTACTCTTTACTTGTAGTTTGATTTCTCACATGTGAGAGACCCTTGGTATTTTGCAAATGGGAAGGGGACCAAGAGACCCAAGGTGGAGGACGTGGGGGAGGAGGAGAGGGCAGAAAAGGACCTGCGATGTACACGGTCATGTGCATGTGCCAACTACCCACAGCAAAGGTGACCATCACATCACAAACATAAACAAAAAATAACAATAGAAGTGAGGAAGAGGATCTACACAGAGGGAGGGAGGCAGATAGGAAGGGGAAGGGGAATAAAAAGAAATATACGTTAAATAGACGGAGATATTTACTCCTTAAAATGATTGTAAATGTTTTGTATTGCAAACATGTGCTACAGAGTAGTGTATTACATCTTTAAATGTTTCAGAATGGATTTTTCTACCGAGAGATTTTATACTTATTTGAACAATTAAAAGGAAAGGGAGGTCAAAATGAGGACAGAAACTTATACTGTTACAATTTTAACATGTTTTTTTTTTTACTGTTACAATATTACTGTGGTATTGAAAATAATGTTTCCTGAAAGGTAACATGATGCAGAGGCACTGTTAGATGCACAAGACCCAGCACGTTAATTGACTGAATGAATGATTCAGGTCCTTAAATATCCACCATTTTCAGATAAAACTGATTCAAAGTATTCATCTATACTTTTTTCCCCCCTAAAATGTAACTCCACCCATGATGTTTTTAGTCTTCCAGAATACTTGAACATTTAAAATACTACATTTGGTGACTCAGTGGGTGATCATAAGAGCCATAAATGATATTAAGAGACATACATGGCTTTACGCTATTCATATCACCTGTGATTATATGCATGTATCATTGTTGGATTGCAATATTTATAAAATTATTTTATTTCTTAGTAATTCCCCAAGGTACTACAAACTGCTCAGCAAACAACAATATTTGCGATGACATAACAATCAGACTGAATTACTAAGGATGTCGTGTCTACTTTCAGATATTGTTGGCTTGGAAAATATAGTCTGTTACTCAAAAACAAATTACAACAGGAAAAGATTGTCTCCTATGTAAAATGTTTGACACAATTTCTTGAACATAATGAATTCTTAGCTAAAAGTTAGTTTCTCTTCTGCCACGACCTGAGGCACAGTTATTAGCTGTTCACTAAATGTCTCAGGCTAAATTCAAGAACAATCAAGACTTAGCTTGGCTGAGAAAAAAAATGTTTACTTTAAGGATATAAAATACAAAAAGAATGATAATATTATTTTTCCTCAGCTCTGCCATGGGGTTTACAATCTTGTTAGAGCAAGTCATACAAACAGGAAATGGCATCTAATACAATGGTAAAACACCACTGAGGTAACCTGGTAACCAAGAAAGAATCACTGATGTTTTATCTTTTTAGTCCTGAAGGTAGGCAGGGAGAGGGTACGCTTTATGCTAAACCCTAAAAACATGTGTAGGGTTTGGAGAGGAAGGTAGTACAAAGATGACCAAAAAAATCTGTCCTTGGATATTTCATATTTTTTTAGTTTATTTGTATCTTTATTGGTATGTCATATATACACATATTCTTATCTTTGGCCAGAACACATTTCTGGATTACCTAATAAAGTGAAAATAAAAAGATTGTAACCTCTTTGTAATCTTTGCCTCTTCCTAATCTACTGAAAGGTGACTCAGTGAGTAGTATCTTTAGAAACTCTCAGCCAAAAATGTCATAAAATTGTCTAAAAATTTTTCTTTTTTAAAAAATACTGCAGGATGGGCCAGAGATTTAGCTCAGTGGTTCTGCCGCCTGCATAGCAAGCGCAAGGTCCCTGGTTTGATCCCAGAAACCACATACAATGATATAATATTGGGTTTGGTGACTCATGCCCACCAGCAATCAGCACCACACCCCACAATGCTGGGTGTGGTGGCTCATGCCTGTAATCCCAGCACTTGAGAGGCAGAGGCAGGAGGATTGCTGAGTTCAAGGCTTGCCTGAGCTACATAGTGAGCTCAGAGCCAGCCTGAACTACAAAGTGAGACCCTGTCTCAAAACAAACAAACAAACGAACAAAAACTACAGGATTTGTTTTTCAGGAAGAGAAGAATTAAGCAGGGAGAAATAAAATAAACCCTCAAATTCATTAGAATAGAATCAAGTATCTTTTACTTAGTCATTTACACTCCAGGGAAACATGCCATGTACCACATTTTGACCTGCCTTTGCCTTCGTTTTTTTGTAAAAAAAAAACAAACTATTATTAAAATAGTCCTTAAAGGTATCATATATATATAAATTATATTTTTAAAAATAACTAATCAAAAGCAATCCATTGTTTTCATTATATAGAAAATATTTCATTGTGATTTATCTGAAAATGACAGTAGCCAGGACTATCTGGTGGGCAACAGTACAGTAAAGGAGATGGGGAGGAGAAAGACAGTTCTTTCCAGATTTCCAGCTTTATTTCACTTTAATATGTGTCATCCTGTAGAAATCCTGCATCTTAACTTTAAAAGAAAGGTATTGATGCAGAGGGGGCTGGGGAAGGAGCGAGGCAGATACAGAGACCGGGAGAAATGTACGGCTGGGGCAGAGTCTGAGTGAAAATTTAGAGTACATACCTAGCATGTTTTGCGCTTCCTTTCTTCCACAGAGGAAATGACACTTTAGATTCCCTGGGATGCTGGAACCACATGCAAAAAAGGATGGGCAAATTTGTCATTCAGAATTTATGAAGGATTTTTTTTCTTCTCACTGACTAAAAAGAACAAATCAAACACTAGGTTTCCGATTCTGAAAATTAGTAGACTCTGGAGAGCCAATTAAACATTATTCCCCTATCTTGACTCTGTTTTAACATCCTTCTTTATTGCACACTGTTTCTTTCACTCACAAGGCAGGTAGATGGTGTTATCAGGCTAATTTGGGGACAGTTATCATTATAATGTAATTTTTTGCAATTATGTGGTAGACCAGGTGGCAAGACAGCATGGCTTTGCATTGCCAAGGTGCAAAACAAATTCAGTGTTCAATCAACCTGAGAGAGAAAGGACAATTCTCATTTGCATAAACATGTAGCCACGGAAACGAGATGCACAGAGGTATAAGGGGAAAGAGACCTATTTTACATGATGTGCATAGAATATTTGACAGTTTAGATTGGAGGCGTCATTGATGTGGGTTGGAATGGTACGGTTGGTTGCCATGGATATGGTTTTCCCTACTGGCAGTGCAGAGATTGGCAGGGATGGATGCTGGAAAAAAAAAGCCCAAACCACTGCAATTCTCTGGCAGGCTCATTCTTTTCTTTTGTTGAAAAGCTATGTATCCTTTCTGCACTAATGACAGCTCATCAAGTATGCAGTGTAATCTAGAAACACTGATATTTCTGTAATAAATCATTCATGTATAATACATATGTATTTATACATTCCACACACATATGTATGTGCCGATCTACATGTATATATTTGGAATAACATGTATGCAGCTTAATAAAAGATTACATTCAAGAGAAAAATATATATTCTTTGTCACTCTTTTCTACTGAACGTTAATTTGGGAATTCCCTAGATATCAGGATTTGTTAAGTAAAATAAACGATATATAATTATACAGAATTATGATCTAACTTAGGAAAGGAGAATTGCAGTCTGCTTTGTGCATAAGACAAACAATGAAAGAGGAGCGGCCCCTCCCTACAGCCTAGGCTCTGCTCACTTGACCCCTGCGTCCCCGCCCATATTGCTTTCCGCGGTTACCCAAATGGTGCTCATGTATGAGAAAACAAGGTAGTTTTTATTTTCTATTGTAGGTCCTAGCACATTTAGCATGGTAGAAACCCAAACAGGCTATTTATGCTGGGTTTCAGAGCAGCTGAAGGCACTTAATTTTCGTTTTCTGAAAGCTCACTCCTTCATTATCTTGTTTCCATATAGTTAGTCCATAGTCTTGCTTTGATTGAAAGGGCCGCAGGAATTTCTTTTGTCTTGAAGCACTCATTCACTGATGCAGCACGTGAGCCCTTTCTGAAGGACCACAGCTTCAGCTGCCCAGTCCTGCAGGGCGAGGACTGAGGGCTTTTGTCTCTGCTAATGGGCAGTGCTGCCCTCAGCCAAACTCCGGAGACTTGGATTCTGGTGGACAAGTTCTGACGACGGCGGGAAGCTCTTCTCTGCTCCTAGATGGTGAAGGAAGGTTGACTGGCATTTTGCAAATGGAAACCGAGGAAAGAACTGGAAACAGTACTTATTGTACGATCGATCATTTTGAAACATGACCATGTCTTTTACTGCATAAAACACTGTGTTTTACTGCATAAAACACAGCATATAGGCAGAAAGAGTTTCTGTATTAACTGTCTTTGTTGTTCATTTAACCAAAATGTGATGGATAGTTATTAATCAATAATCAATAATATCAACAAAATCAATAATCTTCATTACATTCTATTTAGAAGGAATAGGTGAAAAAATAAAAAGTTTCTTCTTACAAGAAATGATTTTGTATTAAACAGAATGAAGAGAGAATACATTGATATTACATTATTTTCCCTAATTTCACTTTTTTGGTAGAAATGTTACTTATTAACAAACCACACTAAAGGCATTACTTATTTTTTCCGGTCATTTTTGCAGTGTGAGCCTCTTAGTGGGTGGTTCTTGTGAGCATCCATTCTGTTATGACATCATGCTTCTTGTTATTTTCAGTTTTTCTCCGGAAACCACTCAATAATTTTCTAGCTAATAAGCCCCTTCTCAAGGTGAGAACCAGCTGCAATCATAGGGAATTTATTTATTTGTTGTCTTAGTTTACTTTTACTTATGCTTCTTAGAGTGATGGTCTCTTATTCATTCCTCAGATTCATTTATTTCCATTTGTGCACAGTGGACATTAATAAATCTATTGCAAAGAAAGAAAGAAAAGAAAGACAGAAAAAAAGAAAGAAAGAGAAAGAAAGAGAAAGAAAGAAAGAAAGAAAGAAAGAAAGAAAGAAAGAAAGAAAGAAAGAAAGAAAGAAAGTTAACCACTAGATAATTTCCATGTTTCATTGTTTCTTACATTTTAAAAAATGAAATAGGAACTTCAAATGTATAGGTTTATTCTCTAAAACCTATGTGTAAACAACGAGATTCAGAGTGACTAAATGTTTTGGAATGAGTGGAAATCTCAATATAGAGACCGCTGTAATAACAAGGTCAGAACAGCTACCTCCATCTCATCATAGGCACGTGTCTGTCCAGGCATCCTACTGTCCACTTTTGACTGTGGCGATTATTTTGTCTATTTTCATCAGCACCTTGTTTTCTATTTTATTTTCTACTCCTGGGCTTCCTGTTTGTGTACTACCCCTCTGCTTGTCATTGATCTAAAAGATTCTGTGCTGAAGAAAAGCCAAGTGAAGCTTGGAGCACTGGAGGCATGGACTAGATTTCTGCATGTTCATTTAACTTATACTAAATATTTAGGTGGTCTTGCATTGAGCCCCTCACACATGTCAGTGGAGATAAGCATGAAGAACTGTACCATTCATATCATGCACAGATATAAAAGGTTTTAAGAAAAAACCTTGTTTCTATCTCAAAGATATAAAATTGCTGGCTCATCATTAAAAATCAATTTCTAGTCCTACAGGAATAAGGAAATCTGAATTTTTTTTTATGAGCAGAAACCTGATTATTTCATGCTGTGAGTGTGATTCTTCAATGGTCAGAAGGAGGGTTTCTGAAGAGGTCTGTTTTTCCAGGGCAAGTGCACGCTTGCCCAGTCTCACTGCTAAGCCAGGAGACAGTCACATGTGCCGGAACATCAGTGTGTTCATTTCAAATCAGGCAGGAGGCCTGATGCACATAGTCAATTTTCAAGATTACCATCTGCAAATCCTTATCATGGCATATGCAGATGGACTGATTCATTTGCAGACTCTCCTAATGGTTTCAATATTGTGTCATTGTTAAGGATTTGGTTAACTATCCTATTGTCTCGCTTTCATGTTTTTGAACTATATTATTTTAGTGGTTTTAGTTTCTGCCATAAAAGAAAAATATATCTTTTACACTTTGCCTCACAGATTCATTTTTCCTGTGTAGAGCAGATACTTTCTTTGTTTCTCACATTCAGTCAAAATATAGGCAGCATTTCTTCCTTGAAGGGAGAATAAGGCAGCAAACTGATTATTTGTTGTGATCGGGCTTAATAAAATAGAGGCAGAAGAAAGCCCAGGTTCATCTCCCAGATCTATCATTAAGTGATTAAAAGGGGAGGGTTTCTTTTTCTTGTCCTGCTTTCCTCATTTGTGGAATGACACTTTCTGATCTTGTCAGCACATCTGGACTCCGTGGAACACGTTAGGCGAGATTTCTGAAGTGTGATGAGTAGCGGTCATTGACCTTTATGTTTTGGCCACTGCTTCGTATGGGACATGTGCTGGGCTGGCCATGATGGAGCAAGTGCCTGAGAAAAGTAATAAGAAGACAGGTGCATGCTCGGAGGACATGGTGGCCAGAGTGTCTGACCTGGACAGGATGTATTGAAAAATGTGTGGCTCTGACAGCTAACTATGCACTGCGATCCATCTGTTGAGTATGTGTGATTGTTCACGTCTGAGCATCTTACCCTGAGCGTTACCCTTTCCCCCTTTGCTTCTTCACCTGTGTGAGGTTAAGGCTCTCTGTCTTCTCTGTAGCTCCAACTCTTTCCTTGCGACGGTGTGAGAGCTTTGTGAAATTCCTGATGGGGCAGACATGCTGTTAGGGTGGCATTTCCTTCTTTCTGATACAATTTCACTGTTAAGTTTCCTCTTTCAAACTGGTCTATCTGCTACTTGCAATTAAATAAGCCCTCTAGTCCTCACAGTGGATTTTGCATTGCATGGGTGGGGGCAGGGAAGCTCTGGGGTTCGGAACTGAGCACTGCTTCATCTGGTCTCCCGGATGCCACACGCCATCTCCTCTCTGTCCCACTGCTCCATGTCACCCATGGTACCGAACTGTGCGTCAGTGTGAACTTTCCCTTCCCGGGATGCTCGGGAGGATGGTGCCCTTCACCATCCACACGAGGTCTGAACCCCGCGTCCCTGCTCCTGTGCTGCTATTTATCACATTTTCCCCGTTGTCGTGCAGCCGCGCTGTGGCTTTTCTAATGCCCTTATCTCTATCATTAATTTTACCTTGTGATGTGGTAATACTGAGTGATATGATTTACAACTTAATAAAATGAGTTTTTAAAACATTAGATAAACTAGTAAATCAATTTCCATAGGAATCAGCACTGCAGAGTTGTGAAGGTAGATTCCATTTACCTCCTTTGCCTGATTGCATCTCAGGTGAGCTGACCGGCACAGAACAATGCTGTAGACAGTGCAGTCATGCATAATACATCGCAGCTGAATTCAGTGTTAGTGGTTCCCATAATGGTGTCCAGCAAAGGACGGGGTGGAAGTCAAATGCTGATAGGAGTTTTGAGGCCTCTCCTTGACTTTGAAATTTCACTTTGTTACTTTTTTAACCTTTATGGTTGAGAATAAAATTTATCTCAATGAACACAAATCCTTTAGGGCAAAGTGATTGGTTGTTGTTTTTTAAAAAAATTTTACCTGTTTGGAATGTCAAGATTTTAAAAAATGTGCCCAGTTGAAAGAGAGATATATTAACATAATAAAGGCCATTGATAAATAATTGGGTTCAGCTTCTTGACTTTAGGCAAGTACTTAGCCAAACCAGATATTTACAGCAATATTTATCTCCTAAGTGGAGAAAGAAATCATTTGTTATCCTGGTTCACTTACTCCCCATTTAAAGTGTTAAGACAATTCCAAAACTTTCCAAATGTGTCTGGTATGGTGAGCCAAATTTTATAACTGGGTATAGTAAAGTTTTAGGTAACAAGTAAAACCCACTCTTAAAATTGTCCTGGTTGGGCCAGAGGGTTAGCTCAGTGGTTCCGGCGCCTGCCTCGCAAGCACAAGGACCTGAGTTCGATCCCCAGAAACCACATATAATGCTGGGCGTGGAGACTCACGCCCACCAACAATCAACACCGCATACCACAGTGCCGGGCATGGTGGCTCACGCCTGTAATCCCAGCACTCGGGAGGCAGAGACAGGAGGATTGCTGAGTTCGCGGCGGCTTGCCTGGGCACCATAGTGAGCTCAGGGCCAGCCTGAACTACAATGCGAGACCCTGTCTCAAAAAAAAAAAAAAATTGTCCTGGTTTGCATAGATTATAGTAAGGCTCATAGTTAATTAATCCATAAACTTCAATGCAATAGCATCATCTCATCTTACTTTTCCCTTCTGAAGTAGCATCTTGCTATATTGCTTGCTTCAAACTCTTGTGCTCGGCAGATCTTCCTGCCTTAGCTTCCTATGTAGCTGGGACTACAGGCATATGTAACCATGCTTGGAGAAAAAAAAACTTTTAGTAGCTAAAATAATGGGTCTGGAATAGCTTATCCCAGCTTTTCATAACCTCACACAACCTTTCATAACCTCACATCACAAGGGATGGAGTGCTAAATGACATTTTCAAGCGCAAGTAAATGTACTTTTGTCCCTTAAGTTTAAACGTCGATTTGAAAGGCGTAGTTTGAGTAGGTATTGGCACGTATGAAAATGGAGAAAGGCAACAAATGTACTATACAGTAGACAAAAGTGGCCCACCACTACTCTTTCCATAAGGATAATGGAAACCAACTTTGTAAGAATAATACACCAACATTTTTCTAAATGGAGTATTATTCTGCCATAAACAATGACAAGATTCATTCATTTATGTGCAAATGGATACACCTGGAGACACACTAATAAGCGAAATAAATAGATCACAGATAGGAAAATACCAGATCTTTTCTTTGATATGAGCACCTGTAGCTGTAAATGAGCTCTAGAAAGTATGACAGTTTTTGTAGAATGGGAAATTTCCAAAGGAAATTTGGTGTGAGACTGTAATGAGGAGAAAGAATAAATATGATTCTGAAAGAAAATAAAAGAGCATTATATAGGGGGTGGGAAGGTGTGGGTGGATGGGGATATGGGGAAAAATGAGAATTAATGTGTGTCATATACTGGTACAAATTCCCTAATGTTGTGTGTGATTGTTAGATGTATATAAAATGTACCAATAAAGAATTCAATTCAATTAAAAAAAGAATAACACACCAATGGAGCACAACGAAGGAAACTTGGTCAGTGTCTTGGAGGGACCCCTGACATCACTTCCTGAAGCGCTTGCACCTGTATATGCTAATAAAAGGTCTCCATACCTTGAAGATTTGCGATTTCAGTATTATTTGCTGTGTCAGCACAAACGGGGCTGGTCTTATTGAGGAGCTCGCTGCCTACGGAACACCTGACAAAACATGATCTGATTAACAGCTCATCTGTACTTGGAATTTTCCTGAGACATTTATTCCCTACAGTCCCTGCCAGAAAGCATGTCTGGTACATACGACACAGATATTTAAAAACTGGAAAGATCTAGGTCCCAGTGTTACCTTGATAATTCTATATAAGAAATTTTATATTCATTGGCCATAAAACAAAGGCTTGCTGGATTTACAATTCAAATTTATAAACTCGTGAAAAAGTTCTACTGAAATAGATTTTCCTATTCAATCCTGAAATATTAGAATAACTGAATAGCAAGGAAGTTTGGAAACCTAACTTTAAGATAGGTCAGTGTGCACATACATATTTTACTACTTCCCATAGCCACAGTGTGCCAAATTCTGGGTGGGTAAAGCAAAATTCTTACCATGTCAATATATATATATATATATATATATATATATATATATATATATATATATATATATAGTTGGGAGGTGAGAACTAGTAGATGAATAGAAAATAAGGCAGAATAGTTGTATAACCTTGAGCAAAACACTACAACAGGTACCTTAAGGTACTCAGAAGAATGAAAATCCAAATAGGATTAGAAGTTTGATTCACTTAGGCTCCCCCAAAATATACACCTGGAGACACTAATCACAGAGAACGTGCTTCAACATGCAGTTGTTGAGAACAACAATTACTTATTTATTCCTGCTACTGGGTGCTGTAGTACGTCTTAATGTACTGAAACTCCGAGAAGTCAGGAGGAAACTGACCTGTGAAATTTTGTTTGGTCAAGTATATCCCAAATTTAATTAATCATAGATCCTTGGAGAGCTTTAGGTCTCTTCTTCACCTCTGTGTTCCTTCCAGTGAGTCTCAGAACGATGAGGGAGTAACAACTAAAAACAACAACAAAAATCTGCTTTTTAAAAATGCACTTCAGGACAGCAGTCAGGATTCTGGCAGGTGATATATTTGGCTGACTGGACTCCACCCACTGAACAGCTCTCCACCCAGTCTCAGTAATTATTATGCCTCTGGCAATTTGGTCCAGGCTAATGTTTGTATTCTCCTTTTTATAAAATCATGACAAAGACAAACATACAAGAAGAAACCATGATTAAAAATATAGCTACCAAGGTCATAGAATTAACTGAAAGGTACCTTATCAGCACATCATTTATCTGACGTCTGTGGACCAACTAAGGTGTTAAGGAAGGGCTTATGAATTAGAATGAAAGCTTGGTTCTCACTGTAAGAGATTCATTGGAAATTAACAGTGTGAAGTGAAACACTGTTGCCACAGAAACCTTTGGTCTAGGCCTTTCTGGACCTTTTAGGATAAATTACATTATTTAAATATTTACTTTTGAAATACAAAGCAGCTTAAATCTTATTTATGATACTTTCTCCACTTCCAGTATTTTGTAAAAGCTGCTAATGGTGCTGTCAAAATTGTGTCTCAGATAATTATCTTGCATCTTTTTGTGTTAAATCTAGCCCACTATGGAGCCTCCGAGCTCCTACACTCTTTGCTTGGAACAGTGTTTGGTTTTAGGCTACTTGGATCACACTGGCTGAAAGGGGCGCAGGGACAATTGCTTGGACAGAGTGGTATTTACAAAGATACTTATTGCAAGTATTTCATGACATGCTCCCCATGAACTTGGGTCACAGAGCAGTAAAGCAAGACCTGGCCTGCATGTTCTGATTCAGGAGCTTTTGGCCAGCTCCAAATTCCCCATTTCTAATAAGCCCTTTGGTGCTGTTGGCCCCAGGACCGCGATTATGGACGTCACGGTTGAAGAGAAGACAGAAGAAAGGCTTGCTCCTCCCCAGTTCTGAGAGGGTATTGGTTTTTAATTCCTTATGGCAGCTGGCATAGGACAACAGGTAGCAGAGCATTTGTTTCAAAACTGTTCTTCTGTGTGTGTTGTCTTCCGCTCAAAAAAATATCTTAGTCCTCCCAACATCAGAGCAGTGTTTGTTTCAACAGAATGGTCAGTTCTTCAGATGAGTTGTTAATCACTTGTTTTCAAATTTCTGAAAAAAAAGGCAAAGAATTATTTGTAGAAAACCAATGATTAGCTCTCTCTCTCTATTAAAAGTGAGGCTGCATTCACACACCGCCCCGGCTTGGGCCCTGTTGCCTCGAGCCACAAGACCCTTACACCGCTGGAGCGGGAGGATTTATAGCAGCTCAGGCTTTAAATCACTGCGTGTGAGCGGGACACTCGCGGGATTGGCCCGGGCCTGGCAGAAGCCGTCTTCAGGGAATGACCACTTCATTTTACTCCTAATGAGGCGGCAATGCCAAGCTGCTGTGGATTTTACCCAAGGTGTTGTGTAGGCATTTTTTAATGAAGTCTCAGGCATATTTTGCATGCTTTTACCCAGAAGCCGAACCGTGCTTCAAAGTTTTGATCTTTTGATTGATCTTACTCATCTTGTTTGGGGGAGGGGCCCGTGGGGGAGGGGAAATCTTCTGTAGCTGTTAGAGGCAGATCCCATAAAAAAGTAATAAACTTCAAAATTGAATAAGAATCTGATTTCTGGGGGCTAATTCTTTTTGGTAATGTTAATTTTTTCTCATTCTATGTATACACTTCCATGACCATAACTTCCTTTTCGAAGGACCACTCATTAACTATAGCCCACAGCCGTTAATTTCCTGGTTCTCTTTCCTAGTACTTCATTTTATTTGTTTAGCTGACAGGCTTTTGAAACAAGCCAGTGAAAATCTGTAAGAATTTCTAGTCCCCCCCCCCTCGCCGCCTTTCATTCTAGTTATTATTAGGAATATGGACAAGATGCTAGTTGTGTGTATTGCATCTGAAAATTGTGCCGGAGTTTCTATCTCTTGGGAAAGAATCAAATTGCTTCCTAATCGTCCTGGACCCAATTCTGTAACTATTCGTAGACAAAATTCTTGTTAGTGCCAAGGGGAGTTTTGCCCTCATTTAAGGTTACAAGATCAAGTGCTAAAGGTATTTATAGCTACCTCACTGTCCCCAAGAAAATAAGTTAAACTAGATATATGAAAAAAAATCACTAAATGTGCTATAGATGCATTTCTTTTCACTAAAACAATTCTCCCTAAAATACATCATGAAAGAAAAAAAGGAAAATTAAAATTAATTGCTGACTAGTGCTCAAACTGACAATTATCTTCTTTCCCACTTTGCATACTAAAATTTGCCTTTCATTTTCAGGACTCACTAAAATATAACAATTAATGGATCTTTTTTCTTAGCCAAACACAGAGTGCATATTCTGGTCATTTGTCCTTCATGAGACTCATAGGAAAGCTGAGAGAGTGACCTGTCCATTGAAAATCAGCCACGATAAACCAGTAAAAATCTGTGGTAGTGACATCCGGGATACTCAGCAGGTCTTCTGTCTTTTCCCAGCCTTTGTCTTCTTTTCCCTGTATTTGCCTCAAAACTTTGAAAATTGGGCCGGAGGGTTAGCTCAGTGGTTCCGGCACCTACCTCGCAAGTGCAAGGTCCTGAGTTCAGTCCCCGGTAACCACATATAATGCTGGGCGTGGAGACACGCCCACCAACAATCAACACCGAATACCACAATGCCGGACGTGGTGGCTCACGCCTGTAATCCCAGCACTCGGGAGGCAGAGACAGGAGGATTGCTGAGTTCGCAGTGGCTTGCCTGGGCACCATAGTGAGCTCAGGGCCAGCCTGAACTACAACGCGAGACCCTGTCTCAAAAAGCAAAAAAAAAAAAAAAAAAAAAAAAAACTTTGAAAATTGTAAAATTGTAGAAGAAATAGAGAACTTCAAACCATACATAACTTGGTCTCTCTTCCAATTTTATAGCTGCCCCTCTGTGGAAAATGTCCACCCTTCCGGGCTCAGTCACCTCATTTATAACTAAGAATGAGTCATTCTTAGGCTCCTTCTGTATCAAATTCTCATGATGCCGGCCGGAGATTTAGCTCCGTGTTTCCAGCGCCTTCCTTGCAAGCGCAAGGCCCTGAGTTTGATCCTGGTAACCACATATCATGCTGGGCATGGTGACTCATGCCCACTAGCAATCAATACCACACCCCACAATGCTGGGTGTGGTGGCTCACACCTGTAATCCCAGCATTCAGGAGGCAGAGGCAGGAGGATTGCTGAGTTCCAGGCTTGCCTGGGCACCATAGTGAGCTCAGGGCCAGCCTGAACTACAAAGCGAGACCCCGTCTCAAAAAAAAAAAAAATTCCCATGATGCCAACAGGTTATACATTTTATATAAGTGTTGAACTTTATCTACATAATGATGGAGCTTTAAAGAGGAAAGCCATGTTCTATTTCATGTACAACTTTGTTTTCCTCTAATTAAATGGCTAGTCAACAGCAAGAAAAGAAACTTCAAACTCAGACAGACTTGGATTATTTTGGGTTCCTTATGGTGATTTTGGGGTAGTGACTTCATCCCCACATAGAAATTTATAATCACCTTATCAGGAAAATGGGGACACTAAACCCTGTCTTACAAGACAGTTAAGAGAGCAAAGCAAGTGCGGTGAAGGGTGCTGACCATGGTAGTTTTTCTGACTGCATTCAGAGGTGCCAGAAAGGAGAAAAGAGAACACTGGTTAGGCGGTAGAAGACTGAAGTAGTTCAACTTTCACAATGAGGTGACTCACTGTTTACTCATTTAAAATTAATGTATCAGAGAGAGGGAGAAAGAGAGAGAGAGAGAGAGAGAGGAGGAAGAGGAAGAAGAATCTTTAGCTCTCCTCTTATCCTCAATTTGTTTTCAGTTCTGATATATATGATATATGATATATATGATAATATGGCATATATAATATATATGATATATATGACATACATGATATATATGACTTATATGATATATATATGTGATATATGAAGATTAAATGGAAGCTTTTTGTTGCCCAATATATAGATATTTATTCCTTAAGGTTTTATTAAAGCCTTATTGCTTTAAATAGTTCATTATAACAGTGTTTCTTCATTTCTGACTTTGCTAACAAATATTCAATAATTCCCCCCTGGTGTCTGTGTTAGAGGTCCTTAGAATTAATGTTCATCTTTTCCAAGGGCAGATTTATCTGGATGAGAAGATGAGATCCTTGAGTTTTATGACAAAAACATTTTAAGTAATACAGTATAAATATTTGTTTGTAAGTATTCAAATTAATCTCAGTAGTTTGACTCAGGAAAAGCAGAAAGAAAAGAATTTAAGAGGACCTCAAAAGAGTAATAATTCTTTATATACAAAAATTTCCCTTGGGTTCCTAAGTGCACTCTGCTCCTTTCCTAGTCAACATGAGTCTATGTAAAATATGCTAAAAACGTAATTAGCCTTTTTTAGCACTGCAAAGGAAAAACACTTATATTTTCAAGTTCACACTGTTTCCCTTTGGATCTTTAGGGTCGGTTTTTCACATGGTAGTTGGTGAGCTGCCACACTTTGAGAACCCGATTGACAGCTCTGTGTACTGACTTTAATTTTGCAACTTCCCCCATCTGAACAAAACAAATTCCTTTAAGAAGTCATTGCTGATACTGCGTGAGCATCTCTGAAATACTGATGGTTACTCGGAAGTATCAGTGCTGCCACCGCTGGGCATAACGGGCATAAAGTCTTCACGGCTTCCAAAGCGTTCAGAAGGGTGAGATTAATTCTACATCTGCAATCACCACAGTATCAAAGGCAGATAAAGACCCAGTCTCTTTGCCAAGACAAATCTCTCCCACAAAAGGATGCTGTGAAATTCACATCCAATTTAGGGGGAAAACGCGGCTAAAATGTCAGTGAAATTTTCTAAGTGCGTGGATAGAAGCGATGTTAGTACACCATCTGATAATAAAGATGTAAGGGTTAAAGTGAAATATATTGTGTGATGAACCTGTGTACACATTGTTAAGACACCTTGAACCATCATTAAATCTTATTACCGTTGATTTTAGTTTAAATAAGTGTTACAACCCAAAATGCCTTCAGGGTCTAAGTGAGTGTCATAAGTGTATGAAAGAGTTGAGAACTACACAACCGAAAGGTGTCAGGACTCCGATTTATAGGACAGCATATGCCTATTCACATAACCATTCACTTAATGTTGAAAACAAAATAAAGACCATGTAGGAAGGTATAGGATTCTCCTGAGCTAGTTAAAAAAAAATCAGATTTACATGTGAGACTTGGAGCTGTACTTCTGGATAAACGAAGGAGTGCTACAGACATTAAATATGAGGAAAACTTATTTGAAAAGTTGGAGACAAGCTAGCAACAAATAGACTCTTAATTAAATTAAATCACACAAAAGTTATGAGAAGTGAATGTATAATCCAAAGAACAGGGCAAGACACTTTTTAACTAAGAAAAGGAAACAATGCTGATACAAGTGCTATCAGTGTCAAATGTTTTCAGCATCTCCATATTAGAGGCTTCAGTTTTTTTCAAAAGTGAAGGAAGAGGAGGAAGAGGGAGGATCAATGAAGTGGAAGGAAATGACCAAAAATAGCCCATGAGCTCATGGGGTTGAGAGAGATAGAATTCTAGATCAAATTTAGGCAGCATTTTGTGCATTGCCGCAATGAAAGAATGCAGTCACACATCTCCCCTGTCAGAATG
This sequence comes from Thryonomys swinderianus, assembly GCA_004025085.1. Lineage (NCBI taxonomy): Eukaryota > Metazoa > Chordata > Mammalia > Rodentia > Thryonomyidae > Thryonomys > Thryonomys swinderianus. Next base: position 28,451 of record PVIC010017713.1, read on the forward strand.
CTCACATGTATTTCCAATCCAAATAAACCAAATCATTTTCTGGTTTACTTGATGGACTACCGATCACCACCGGCCAGCTGCCTTTGTCCCACACCCTCGGCCTCAGCTGTACCAGGTTGGCTTGACTGGTGGAGGATGCCCACTCACATGGCTTGTTTAGCTCCCTCTCTGCTAGTTCTATTTTTCTTTTTCTTTTCTTGTGTTGTGTGATTACATTTCAGTGGTGTGAGGTCCTAAAGAAAAAGGGTCAACGAATCTGTCCCAGGAATTTTGAGGCATCCACAGATGTCACCTCAGATCCCAGCTCTGCCTTTCCTTTGCTCCAGAATTTTAGAAGTCCCAGCTAATCTCCAGCGATTTGATCCCTTCATATTCAAAGTCTGGAACACTGCTCTCTAGGTGACAAGAGCATCAGGGTGCCAGCACGTATGAAGCCCCTAAAATTACTGTGGCGCACAGTAGTAAGCACTCAGTAGACAAATATTCCTGTCACATCCCTCTCCTGAAGGACCAACCATTATAGCAATCATCTTCAAGACTTTCTAAACAATCTCATTGATTACAAAGATCAATTCAACTACTTTCTTTGGTCAAAAATTAAAACCCTTTACCAAAGAAAATTTAAGTCAACAACCAACAAGAATTTGAGAATTCAGTAGTCAGCTAGGAACAAAGGTAGCATTTCTTAAAACATCAAAAACTACAAAAGATTCAGCTTATACTTCTTGGTTGATATAGGGAGTTCTAGAACATATGATAGATTTTGTGAAATAGGAAATACTCAAAGGGAATGTGGCAAGGGAAAGTGATGAGGGGAAAGAATAAATACGACTTGGAAAGAAAAAGAAAGAACAGGTATATAGGGGGTGGGGGTTGTGGGGTGGGTAGGGATATGGGTAAAAATGAGAATTAGCTCACGTCATATACTGGTACAAATTCCTCAGTGTTGGATGTGATTGTGGGCTGTATATAAAATATACCAATAAAGAATTCAATTAAAAAATTTAAAAAATAAGCAATGCCTTCCTACAAAAGTCAAAGGGGATGTTCTGATTACATCTCTGAGAAAGAACAGGGATTTCTGTTGACGTGGGGTTTCCAAATAACCACAAGATTGCTCCTGTTCACCAATCGTAAAGCTGTGCCTAAAATATGCTTAACACACTCAATTACAATCAGCAAGAATCACAGTATTTAAATTTCATGAAGAGAAATACCCAAGGACCTTTGCTCCCCTAGTCAAGTGAGTAAGTGCTGGCAATTACCAAAATCTAAATTTAATAAAATTATATTAGTCACCTTGCAAGGTGTCATCTCAGAGTAATCCTGAGATCAAAGCCCTGATCTGAACATGTCAAACCAATCACAGGATGCTAGGAGGCTTGTGAAAGGACTATGTTGCTCTACTAGTAAAAGAAAAAGTACGTTTGGTTTTTGGAAAGCAAGACCCAGGCATCTCTGTCTATGTAAATAAGTGGTCTGCCAGTCTTTGGCCTGTGTTTTGTGTGTGTGTTCAGTACATGCAACAAATATTTTAGGACACTTGCTGTGCTACCATTGAAGCAAAATCTCTAAGAACTTTGCCTGGTAACCAGGATGAAGAGCAATTACAATGAATTTAGGAGACATGAGAAATGAACTCTGGCCTCATCTTCCTAAACCAAATAATAGGAATGATGATAGCTATCTGCCCAATAGCAAAAGATATTTCTAAAGAATAATTTCTGAGGGTGGGGGATTTAGCTCAGTGATTCCCGTATCTGCCTGGCAAGCTCAAGGTCCTGAGTTCAATGCCCGTCAACATATCACAGTGCCGAATGTGGTGGCTCATGCCTATAATCCCAGCCCTTGGGAGGCAGAGGCAGGAATATTGCTCTGAGTTTGAGATTAGCCTGGGCTACACAGAGCGCTCAAGGCCAGCATGAACTACAAAGTAAAACCCGATCTCAAGAAAAAAAAAAAAAAGAATGCTTTCCTAACACAGGACAGCATGCTACAAATTAGAAAACACTATACAAGTCTACCATTTATTTGTCAAGTATTTATTACATACATACTATGTGCCAGGTACTTTTTCAGGTTCCTGGGACAAATCAGAGAAATAATAATATAAATAAATGCAAAATAGAAATAAACCTACATTCTTATGAGACTCACATGGCAGTGGGGAGACAGACAAGCAGCAGACAGGAAAAAAAGAAAATGTTATTGTATGTTAAAAGGAATAAACATAATAAAAGGTAAAGGAGTTTTGGGACGTGGAGTTGAGGAGCATATAACTGACCTCTGGATTTAGTAATTTGGTGATTATGACCAGGAAGACAGAATGGGCGGGAAGCATGATTAAAGGCTAAGAGGATATGGACCCAACTTCCAGGTCCAGGTGGGTGAAGACTGTTGGGAAAAATGAACACCAACAAAATGCAACCACTCCCTAGGAGACACTGAAAGAAAAGTAACCTTCTCAGGAGAAAGGGTGACTTCCATAGGAGAGAAAAGGTGAGCAAAAATTCGGAGAATTTAAGGATCTAGGTTTTAAGGTTTTGTTGACTGCTGTCCCTGAATTCTACAGGGTATAATAGGAAGAGTTCATGAATCAGGCTGGAGAAGCAGCAGACCAGGTCAGAGTCTGGGTAGAAACAGGGCAGCAAAGAGGGGAGTGGAATTTGGGGCTTCTTTTGACAAGAGACAGGTATGAGGACAATGACCAGGATGTGACTGGTTTGACTGATTCAAGAAGTGCATAGCAATACAACACTGCTATTGACACATGTGCAAATCACAGCCCCCTTTTCTACCTGCAGGAGAGTTGCATGGCTGAAAGAGGTGTCACTGCCATCTGAGGCCCCTCTGAGCCCTGCTGTGGTCTGGGCCTCACATGTTCTTGTGATGGAAGCTTATCATTTTTGCAGTGATAAAATGCAGAACCTTTAAGGGTGGGGCCTGGTGGAAGGTAATTAGGTCAAAGGGAGACTCCCTGGTTTGCAAGGGATTAGCTGGTATTAAGGACTGAATTAGCTCCTCAGTGAGCAGGTTGCTATCAAGTGAGGTCACCACACATGTCTTTCTGTAGGTGACCTGTTTCCTTTCACTGTTTTTCCATGTTCAAACAGAGTAGTATATCATATCATATCATATCATCATATCATATCATATCATATCATATCATATCATATACACATTATGGCTAGTATATCTAATTCCAAGTACTTTATAAGGGTCAGTGTATATTTTATTGAGTATTCCAAAATAGCAGTCATTTGTGTACTGTCTAACTTGGCACACTTTGGTTGAGGGTCTTGAGTTAAGCATTCATCACCACTTGAAAGATAATAAAAGTGAAATAGAGATTTGAGGGTTCACACTAAAGTAACAATGGTCAGCCAGAAAATCTAGTCTAGGGAAAAGTTATGGCTCCTGGAGAGCAAACACCAGAACCTAATACTCACCTCTGAAAAGGGTAGGGATAAGAACTGAATTTAAAGACCTCGGGGATCAGAAGCCATGTCAAGGGTTCAAGAAGTCAGTGAGGTGCTGAGACTTGGGGACTCAACAGGGAAGGTTTGAGCCAGCAACTTTCTCTAACTCTAGACCTCCTCCTATAAAGGTTCCTCCGCAAGCCCAGAGCACATCTTCACAACCTCCTAATTCCTCACCTCAAAGAACTCACTTGGCCAAGGTGAGTCTGGGGGAAGGAAAGTTCTTCTGTAAGCGCTGCTTCCATGAGAGAGTTGAGGTGAGAAATTCCAATGGGAAATGATTGTTCTCCTTTGCAGAAGCTCACAATACACTTAAGAAAGTCTTCTCTGTAATACATGGTGATTTGGCACAAAGAAATACTTTAAAAATAAATTTGCAGTTTGTCTTTGACTCACATTGCATTTCAGAGCTGCCTTCTGTTAAGAATGCTTTGTGTCACTCTCTCTGCATTCCTGCCCATTAGATGTTTTTATTTTTGGCTTGGGCTCATTAAACAACATACTAGTAGAATATAGGCTCT
>PVIC010017714.1:0-32469 GCA_004025085.1 Thryonomys swinderianus
GACTACATAGTGAGCTCAGAGCCAGCCTGAACTACAAAGCGAGACCCTCTCTCAAAAAGAAAAAAAAAAAAGGGCCGGAGGATTAGCTCAGTGGTTCCGGCACCTGCCTTGCAAGCGCAAGGTCCTGAGTTCCATCCCCAGTAACCACATACAATGCTGGGCGTGGAGACTCACGCCCACCAGCAATCAATACCACATACCACAGTGCCTGGCATGGTGGCTCACGCCTGTCATCCCAGCACTCGGGAGGCAGAGACAGGAGGATTGCTGAGTTCCAGGCTTGCCTGGGCTACATAGTGAGCTCGGGGCCAGCCTGAACTACAAAGCGAGACCCTGTCTCAAAAAGAAAAAAAAAAAAAAACAAGGAAGTGGGCCAGAGAAGTGACCCTGCTGACTCAGCCTTCTGTCTGCACAAGAGGGCAACAGTGTTGGGCCATTAGCCTGGATCACCAACAAGGGTAAAGGCGGGCTAGCTTTGGAAACCCTGTGTGCATGAAAAGCAGAGTGTGAGTTCTTCATAAGTAGAAGGCTCTTTCATAAATAAACACTTCTAGAAATATGCTGAGAAACCGGCTTGGGAGCTAGCACACTTGGTGTCCTATCTGGGCTCTTACTCCCACCGTCAACAGAACTTTGGGGCCCTGGTGGGTAGCGGGGTTGGTGGTCTCTGTGCTCACCGCCCTGCTTGGCCAAGGCACCATCCCCCAAATCTCACAAATCCTTCTGCTAGCAAGAGTGCAGAGACAGACTTCTAGCGATGAGATCTGACTTCTCACATTTCTAGGGGTGAGAGGAGGGGTCAGTTGCTGGAATAAAGGAAGGACAGACAACCTTAAGGGATTTTCCTTTACATTTACCAAATATCTGGAATTCAGGGAGCCCCTGTGAAGAGCGGTGTCTTGTGGACGCCTCTGCCCCTAAAGATAAGGTTGGGAACCATTTAGCTTGCTGTTTATACGTTCATGGTTGGATTATCCATCTCCCTTTCTTCTGCCCTTTTCTTTGGCTTTTTTGCACTCATTCATTTTTCTTATATTCCTCTTCCTGTTCCTCATCTTTCTCTATCATCATTACCAAAAGTCAAAGCTGATAATGGAACGACCGTGTAGAGAGGGCAAGTGATTTGTCCAAGGCCATACCAACAACTTGTACCGGGTTCCTACAACGCACCAGGTGTCCTGTCCCCTTGGAACTGTCACACCACCTCTGGCCATAGAAAGAAGGAAAGAGGCACTGTGAAGGGAGATTTCCAGGGCCCCCTAGAGATTCGGAGCACACATGCACACGGGGTTTGCACTCAGTGCCTTGTAAACGTAGGGGGCAGGACTTAGCAATGAGAAAGACAAGGGGGAAGTGGTTGAAGTGGAAAACAAACAAACATGAAGGGTACAGTTGCACGGAATGCCTGTGAACTTACTGACTTTCGTGCTTGAAAAGGAAAGAGGGAGGGAAAATTCAAGATGCCATTCCGTGGTCGACAGTACTGTGGAACCCGCTCTGCCCTTTTCGCTCTAACGCTAAGTGCTCCCAGAAAGCAGACACTGGCTCTCCGCTGACGGAAACAAAGCGTGGCTCATTTGAGAGCAGATGCTCCAGTTGTTTGACAATCGTTCTTTGATATCACCCCAGGGAAAGAACCGCACTGGGGTTGAAATTCTTCTAATTTATGGTCCCTGATGTGGGAAAGTGGCCAGAAAGATGCGAACAGCAACAAGGTGTGTGTGTGGTGGGGGGGGAGGGTTGTTCATGACTCGTTAGGGTCATGTCGGACCAGCGATGGCATCCTACAGTCCCAGAAGCTCGGCCACACACGGCTCTGTGTGGGGACACGCCCGGGTCTCCTTGCTTTTCTGAGGGTATGGGGGTCACACTGAAAAAAAGCACTCAGTGTCCCTCAGGTATGAAAATCCAGGGGATTAATCATTACTATGAAGTAGTTGTATAAAAGTATGTGTTTGATCGCAAAAGCAACAAATGCAGATCAGTGACATTCTTAGCTTAAAATAAGACAGTTGCATGGAATCCAGGAGGAGGAGAGGCTTCCTCTGTCCTGGAGCTGGTGGTACTGAGGCCGCGCAGGACACAGGAGGCGGCTGGGATGCTTATTAAGTCAAGGAACACGGTGCTGTTTGAACCCGAGGCTGCTGCTCATTAGATGTGTGGCCTCGGTTCAAAGCAGCGCCTGGTGTGCCGAGCTGGCAGGAGAGCCGGAGCTGCGTAAACCTCCCAGGCCATGGAGAGTTCTTGGTAAGGAGTCTTCAAAGGAATCATTACATGCTCTAAGGCCAGGATTAAGAACAGCCTCCTCACCCCAACAAAAGCCAACCCTTCAACTTCTGGTACCCAGGTGGGTACTGGACGAGGGAGGAAGGAGGGGTCAGGGCAGCAGCAGCTGAAGGCTTGTTCCTCACCTTTGTCAAGACAGCAGTTCTAACATGCAGAACTAGAACCTGGGCAAACTCGCTGTTCAGCAAGGCCCTTGATCATGCATGGAAAGGAAATTAGAATCATTCGGACGGACGTCCAGCTGCATTACAGAAACAAAGGAGCGGTCGTGAGCTCACAGGGGCTGTGACCATTGAGGGCTGGCCTGGCCTTTCCACTAGGGTGGACACCCTGCCCCAAGGGACTAGCCGAGTAGGACTGACCAGCTACAAAGTGTCAATAGGGTGTGAGCGCTTCATTTACCCACAATGGGTTGTGAGCCCATGCCAGCAAAGAAACAGCCTCTTGAGCTTTATTTGAGTAAAAGATCGCCTCTTATCGGCTGACTTCCTCTGACGGCTAAGCGAGGGGAGTCCCGAATGCCAAGGACAAGCCACGCAGATGGATGTGTCTGAAGAAGCTGCTTCGGAGGAGCTCAGCTGCTAGGCTGATGAGGGCTCTCCCTCCCTGAGCCCCTTTTGTTATGCCCCAGGCACCTGATGAGAGCAGTTTATCTCCCTAGTGGATCATCGAAGTGGACTCTAGAACATGCTTTCACCTTCTGCAGAGCTTTGTACCTGCTCTGCACACAGTAGGGGCTTGGCAATAGCTCGGCGAGTGAAAGGGCTGAACGGAAAGTTGGAATGAGAGCGTCCTAGCGGGCTCTGGGCCACTGGAAGGTGCGTCTTTCTCCTCCCGGACACTCCTGGCCTAGCGATGTTCCATCACCAACAAGCAGTGAATTCGCTGAATCCTGACACTGGCAGAGTGCTCCCCAGTGCCCAGTTCCAGGGTTCTCCACTCAGGCCACAGGGGCCCTGCGTGAAAGCGACACCACGTCCCTCTCAAAGCTCCTGTCCGCGTGCCAGGGGCCTGCGATGTGCGGCACCCAGAGCCCAGCTCTGCCCACAGCAGAGACCAGCGAGACCAGCCCTGTGCACCAAGAAGCACAGCCGCCCCACTCCCCGCAGGAACACTGTTAGAAGCTCAGTTCCAAACGCCAGGCGACCTCTCAGCCTCGTGTGTGGAGCCACCCCTCCCACTCACACCTCTGGCAGAGCAGGGCCCTGGCCGGGCGGCTCCCTCCCACTGCCCGGGTCGGGAGGGAAGCAGGCGCCTGGCTCTGGGACTCCCTGCTCCTCCTCATCCTCTGCACCTGCTCTGCTCCAGGCCCCGAAGCCAGCCGTTTCCACAGCAAACAGCCATGAAGAGCCGGGAGGGAGCAGGCCTTCAGGAGGGTACCGGCACTGCGGCAGGGCCCGCTTCCGGGCACAAGCCTTCAGCCAGGGACCGGGACCGAGAGCAGCAGGCGGCCCAGGTTCCTAAGGACCAGCCTGCCGAGCGCATTAGGCTGCGGCTCAGACAGTGACTCAGAACCTCCTCGGGAGGCCAGGGCCCCCTGGCGGTGCGTCTGGGGCGGGGAGGCCGGTCATGGAGGAGTAAGTAATCTATTCACGGAGCGTTTGGAATGTGAAATGGTTCCTAACTTTTATAAATTATGAGATTTCATAAACAAAGCTAAGTTCTTGAACCTCATGATGATGGAAGAGCCTGCCATTTTGGGGTCTTCATTCCCTGGTAGCTGCGCTGAGCCGTGGCTGGGTGGTGGCCACCTCGGGCCGGATGATCGTCCTCCAACCTGCCCTACCCTTCACGCTCCCCACGGAGCCCCTTATCCACTCGGGTCCAGCTTCCTCCCCTGCTGACATCAGCTGCCCGCCGAGGTCTGTGAGCTGCTGGGGATGGCAGCCGGGCTGCGCCTAGGCACGTGGGGGGCCAGCCGAGGGGAAGTGTGGAGTGAGGCTGCGGGGAAGGGGCTCCCCAGAGCCCGCGAAGGGGGCGGGCCGAGCAGAAGGCAGAGGCAGCACAGAAACAAGAGCCGGAGGGAGGCCTGGGAGCGTGACTGGCTCTGACAGCAGCTTGAGCGAGGGGACCGAGAGGAGCTGAACCCCAGGGTGTCGACACCATGCCTCTGTGCTGGAGGCAGAGATGGGAGACCTGAGCTGCAGGACGGGATGGAGAACCCGCCCGGGCGACGCCGTGGGGTGGACATAGCTGAGGCCCAGGTGCAGAGACACAGTCAGGGGAACAGGGCAGTCAGGACCTGCAAAGGAGCAGAGGCTCGGCTCCCACCCTGAGAGAGTCACCATGATTCCCCCTCTTTTTCTGAGATAGGGTCTTGTCATATAGTTCAGGGCGGCCTCAGTCTCTCAGGGATCCTCCTGCCTCAGCCTCCAGAGTACTAGGGCCACAGGCGTGCACCACAAGGCCCAGCAGCCGTGACTTGTTTGCTGAGGAGTCCTTCCGGAGCAGAGGGCCTTGCTGCTGCTATCGCTCAATGCCTGTGGCCTCCGAATCCACACGCTACAGCCGGGGAGGTGATTAGGTCATGGTGTGTGTGGGGGGGGGGCTGCAGCTGGAACAGTCTGAGGAGTCAGAGATGGGAGAAGGGAGCGTGTGCCTGACAAGGGTCACTGAAGCCACCGTGGCGCTTCCTCCTTGAGAGGACACGGTGAGAAGATGGCGTGGGTGACCTGGGAAGCAGACCCTCTCCGGACACCAGATGGGCCTTGATGTTGGACTTTGCACCCCTAGAACTGGGAGGCAACAATGTGTTATGTGAGCCGTCTAGTCTGTGGCCCCGCAGTCGGCACAGCCTTTACCTGAAAAGACGTGTCCCCAGGAGGCCTGAGCAACACCGAGCGTGGCCAGGTGGGCGATGGCGATGGCGATGGCTGGCGGGCTGGGCTGTCTGTGCCCTAGACATGTTTCTTCTCTTCCTCGGAGCAGTCCCAGGAGACCAGGCGGAGTGGGTATATTATAAATAATCAGAGCCACAACCTGCAGGGAAGGTACAGCATCGTCGGCCGGTCTGGTCACGGCTCCTAACGATACCTTCGCGCGTCTGCATCGGCCCCAGACACTGAATGAGCTAGAGAACGAATGGTCCATTCGGTGGTAAAGCGTAACAACATACAAGCGTACGTGTAACCTATTTATAGATACACCCTGGCTATTTTACATATGAAATAACTTTAGAAGAATAAAAATATAGGAGATACCAATAATAAAGCTTGCTTCCCGGAGACAGAGCCTAGGCCCAGAAGTCTGGAGTGGTAGGACAATTTATTTTCATTTTATGTCTCTTTCTCCATTCCACCTTTACAATAAGGATATCCCCCTACACATACTGAGTGAGTATCACAGAGTGAACATACTTCTGTCTGCCTGTGTGGTCTTCATTTCTGGAGATAAGATGGGGCCCGTTCTTGGTGTTGGGGAGGGCTGGCCCGCAGCGCGGCCAGCTGGGATGCAGCTCTCGGCTGCGGACAGGGCAGACTTGAGGCAGAGGTGAGGCTGTGCGGAGCAGGGGCCCAGGCAGGGGAGGGGCCACCAGGGCTGAGCGCGGGCGGCAGAGCCAGAGAGCCACGGGATGGCAAACTCAGTGTGATCATCCCAGTGGGCAGGCTGGACCCACCGTAAGGAGGGGGACTTTGCCTGGCAGGCCTTTGGGTCCCTGTGCCAGCTATGGATGTCATCACTGCACAGCTAGAGCCATCCTGTCCCGCCAGCACCCCATCCAGGCTCCAGGAAGATCTCCAGTCCTTTGGGTCAAGGAGGCCACAATTGAATTTAGCCTGAAGCTGCCTTCGTACTTGTAAGTTTCTGCACAGAGCTGCACCCTAACTTAGCACGCGCACGGTCCGCCACCTCTTGTACCTAATAGCCGAGTCTAGGCCAATTGGAGTGGCCACCCTTTAGCTGACTCCCTGCAGCCCAGAGGGGACCTCACGATTGCTCATTACTCAGCTGGAGGCGCCTGTCCGGAGCAGGTGGGTCTCGCTCCCTCTGACCTAGTCTCAGTCTTTCTTGGGCAGCTGCCGTGCGCCTGGTCTTCGTGACTCTCGGCTCTCCCTTTGCAGTGTCCACACTTGGCATCTTACCTGTGGCCCTCTCGGGCAGGGAGGAGCCCTCTGCCCTCACCCTTCCCTTGGCCCAGCAGCACCAGCGCTCAGCTCCGTACCGGCGGGAGCCTTGGACTTGGCGCGTTTCTCTCCATCACCAGTCGTGGGCAGGAGGCAGAAGGGTCTGCCCTCCCTGCTCCACCGACAAATGGCTTTCGCCCCACATTCATCCAGGAGCAGCTTTGTCCCTGACACTTCGGTTTCCGGTCCTTCCGGTTTCTTAAGGCACTTGTAAAACGGAAGGATCTGACAAGTGGGGATTTGAGCTCGTCCCTCAGTGGCACTGGATTATCCTGTGGCCACCAACATAAGGCCATTTAGTGACTCTAGTTTTTCTCAAAAGCATATCCTACATGCCTGTAATCCCAGCACTTGGGAGGCAGAGACAGGCGGATTGCTGGGTTTGAGGCTTGCCTGGGCTACAGAGTGAGCTCAGGGCTAGCCTGAACTACAAAGCGAGACCCTGTCTCCAAAAAAAAAAAAAAGAAGTATATTCTAGGTCACAGCACACACTTGAGTGCTTCACAATTTAGTAAGAGCAACTACCCAAAATTAATATAAAATAAAGTCTCTACTTTTCAGTAGCACTGGCACAATTGGACACACACACGTATAAAAGAAGTTTCAAACCACACTGCACACTGTATCTCCAAATTAACTTAAATGAATCACAGAACCCTCCATTTCCACAAAAGCTACTACTAAGTGAAAGAAAAGCTAAGACACAGATTTGGAGTGAATGTTTGATTAAGGCCTATTGTACAGAATATATAAATAATGCTCAAAACTCAGTAGTAAGAAAAACAAACAAAACAGGCAAACGATTTGAAGATGTTTTACCAAAAAAATAGAAGGAGGGCAAATGAACACGAGAAAAGATGTTCCACAGCATAGCCACTAAGTAAATGCAAATCAAAGCCGCCTGTACAGTGAAATATACGTATTTCCCACTGACCATATAACTTCCGGTGAAAACATGGAAGAAAGTGTAGCTCTTACACTGGGCTTATGTGTGGCTGAGCCCTGTGTTGGGGCACCACCTGCAGTCAACCACCCGTGGTGCCCTGTTCCGACAGCCAGACCCGCTGCTTTCTTCTTTTTTTTTTCTTTTTCTTGAGACAGGGTCTCACTTTGTAGTTCAAGCTGGCTCTGAGCTCACTATGTAGCCCAGGCAAGCCTCGAACCCAGCAATCTTCCTGTCTGCCTCCCGAGTGCTGGTATTACAGGCGTGAGCCACCAGGCCCGGCACTGTGGTATGTGGTATTGATTGCTGGTGGGCGTGAGTCCCCACGCCCAGCATTGTATGTGGTTACCGGGGATTGAACTCAGGACCTTGTGCTTGTGAGGCAGGTGCTGAAACCACTGAGCTAACCCTCCGGCCCTGCTTTCTTCTTCTTCTTCTTCTTGATGAGGGTCCAATGAGGATAATGACAAAAAGCTACGTCTGAAGTCAGTTTAACATGAGGTCACCCATAGGGCTCTCGCCGCTGGTAGTTACAGAAGCCCCAGCACCTGGCTCCTCTTCCCTTTATTCTCCCAAACACAGCACAAGCAATCAAGGTGGCACAAGGTTCATCTGCTTTCTGATACCCGTGGCTCAGGCTCAGGTAAACAACCTGACCTGAGCTATCTTTAGCTTCCCTGCAACGTGCAGTCACCCGAGCGCAGCCTCTGTCTTCTGTGCTCACTCGGAGGCCCATTAGGCCTCGGTTCCCCTCTGGCCTCCGACACTTGTGGAGGATATAAAATATAAACCAGTGCAACCACTTTGGAAACAGTTTGATGGTTTCTTAAAATGTTAAAAATACATCTCCGGTGTGATTTACCCATTGCACCTTAAGATATTTACCATAATTCAGTAACAAACATAATCTGGCAATACAACCTTGTACACAAACATGCACATTTTTACTTCTAATAAGTACCCATGAACAGGTAAATGGAGAAACAACGCATACTCAATACTAAGCAAGAAAAAAGAACGAACATGTGTGCATCTCTAGTTATGCTAAAGGAAGAAGCTAAATCATATAAAATATGTATTTCATGATTATATTTCTATAAAATACTGCACAATTCCAACTAATCTTCGGGGATAGAGATCAGATCAGTGTTTGCTCAGAGATGGAGACTGGGGAGGCAGGCAAATGAAGTCACAAAGGAGAAAGAGGAAATGGGAAGGGTGGACATGTTCATTATCTTCATTGTGTGATGGTTCCAATCCATGCAGTTCACAGTACGTCAGTGACGTATCAATAAAGCACCAAGAAACACAAGTTACATGAAAAAACAGTATACATATAGCCAATATAGACTTGCTAGAGAAGAATCGGAATGTATCAATTATCTCACTACATGCAAATGATTTAAACTTGCTAGTTTAATAGAAATCACATCGTTTGAAAGAAAGAACAACATTCTGTTATGGTTTGTTGACAAGAACCATTAAAAACAAGGACTTCAAGGGCCGGAGATTTGGCTCAATGGTTCCGTACCTGCCTTGCAAGCACAAGGTCCTAAGTTCGATCCCTGGTAAGCACATACAATGCTGGGCGTGGTGACTCATGTCCACCAGCCATCAACACCGCATACCACAATGCCGGGCGTGGTGGCTCATGCCTGTAAGCCCAGCACTCGGGAGGCAGAGACAGGAGGATTGCTGAGTTCGAGGCTTGCCTGGGCTCCATAGTGAGCTCAGGGCCAGCCTGAACTACAAGTGAGACCCTGTCTAAAAAAACCCAAAAAAAACAAGGACTTCAAAAGATAAAAGGGTAGAAAAATTTTAAACACTGACAAAAAGAAATCTTACATAGCTATCATTACACCTGAAGGAATATGCATAGCCTAAGTGACTGTAAAGGGAAATTGATAAATACAAAATCGAAACAAGTTATTTTAGCACATTTCACACACCTTAAAATTGTCAGATTATAAATAATGTAGAAAAGACATGAAGACCACCAATAACAAATTTGATTTCAATACATACCTGAGGAGTTGATCAAACCCACATCTGAGTCTGAACAGATGGATAAGCCTGTAGCAAGAAGTATCAAAGAGAGAAAGAGTATTCAAACAAACAGTATTAGAAAAAATAAAAATATAGATATTTTAACATATGAGAATTATAGATAATTTTACGTGAATAAATTTAAAAGTTTAGACAATATCCTTGAGAAAACATAAAGTGTTATTCAGGTATGAATCTAAAGCCTGATACGCATTTAAATAAGTTGCATGATCACCTAAGAAAAGAAAAAAATTCTCCCCAAGTTGCTTACTATGCTACTCACCCCTCCCCTCCCCCACTGAAAACTGCAAGACCTTTTTCTTTTTTTTTTTTTTTTAGTTTTTGGAGGCAGGGTCTTGCTTTGTAGTTCAGGCTGGCCCTGAGCTCACTATGTAGGCCAAGTTAGCCTCAAACTCATGGAACTCCTCCTGCCTCTGCCTCCCAAGTACTGGGATTACAGGTGTGAGCCACCGTGCTCCACACTGTGGTTTGTAGTACCGGGGAATCACACTCAGGACCTTGCACTTGCTTGGCAGATGCCAGAACCACTGAGCTGACTCCCTGGTGATGCAAGATCCTTTAAAAAAAAATTCCCTAGAAATGATTAGCAGTCTAGAGATGAAATGATTTCCTTAATTCATTTAATAAAGCTGACAAAACTTGCCTTCAAAACAAGAAAGCAAAAAGAGATGACAGAAAATTATACTTAAACATCATTTATGAACACACATGCAAAAGTTTTGAGCAAAATATTAGAAAAAGAAACTCATTAACATGTGAAACTGTGTGACCAAGTTTAGACCAGAATTGTAAACATGAATTAATACTATAGAATTATGTAGTGTAATTCCCAACACAAGCAGAGGAGAAACTATGTCATTTCAGCAGGTGCAGAAGAAGCACTTGCTACGATTCATTATCCATTCACAATAAAAGCTATTTGCCACCTAGGAATAAAGAATACTCCCTTAACCTACCAGATGGCACCTGTGCCCGACCCTGGTCAACTTCACACTTGGTGACGAGACATAAGGGCTCCTGTTGTCATCAGAGGAGAACGGTGAGTCCTGGCCAGGGCAGTGAGATAAGAAAAATTAAAAGGACAGGGGGTGGACAGAAAAAAAATGTCTACTTGTACAGAAAACAAACTTTGCAATAGAACCTGAGATGAATTATCAGACGCTTCAGGATGTTTTCTTTATCTAAAAAAGAATATATTAACATTGTTCAACATTTATATAATTTTTATTCACCAGGAACATTTAGCAGGAAAGAAAACTTTCAAAGGGTTCAAACTTTACCCATCTGAGATATTACTTGGGTAAACATCATCGTATTGAGCTTCAGTCACTGGTATGGACAGTGGAAGATTGTTTTCTTGTTCCAGTATGAGCCCAGAGTGGTACAAGCTGCTGACACAGAGACTCGGGCTTCTCTTCTCCCACCTCACGGCTCCTCCCTTCTCCAGGGCCCGAGCGTCTTCTGCATCCTTCTGGGGCTGCTTCTCTGGTCACGTTGCACTGAGGCCCTGAGCGCCATGGTCACGCGTGGGCAACAGGAGGCTGAGTTATCCAGCCCCTGGCTGCCAGCCGTCGCCAGCAGCCACTATACACCATGGAAAGTGTTTATGGACTTGCACTGGACAACTATCCGTTTTCTTACAAACACCAAACAAAACAGGACATATATTTTAACTTGGGAATAAATCTAACCAACGTACAAGATGTATCTGTACGTTTTGAAAATGTTACTGCAAGACATGAAAGGAGACAGATGTGAGAAACAGGGACACATACTGTGACCCTTGGTGGAAGAAGTCAATATTTTAATAATGTTGATCATCTTCTAATTAGTCTATAGCTTCAATGAAACCCTAATAAAAATCCCATTTTTCTTCACGGGGCCTGAAAACCGGTCACAGGATCCAACCGGATGAACAATGGGATAAAAGTTGCCCAGGTACTTGAAACAGGACGGGTGAAGTTTTCAGGTCAGATAGCGAGTTTTACTGAAGAACACTAGCTACCCAAGCGTAGCACGGGCACATAGATCAAGAGCCCGGGGAAAACTTGGGCACTTTCGTGTCATGAAAAGTCAGTGTCAAAGGCTAGAAAGATTTGAATGAATATCTGAATGGAAAAAAGTATAGTTTATTTCTTGCCACACCCAAAATGTACAGATGGAGTAAAATCCAAATGTAAAAAATAGGCCTGAAAAGACAGTTGTAAGATAGTTCATGTCAAATTGAAACGGGAAAGGATTTTTTAAACGAGGCTCAGAAAGCATAAATTTTAGAACAAGATTGAGAATTGTATAATAAACACCCCAATTCAAAGCAAAACACAAGCCACCTATTGGGAGAAAATATTTATGGTCCATAAAACTTCAATAAGTAAAGAGCTTCCCCAAATAATTAAGAAAAAAAAATAACCACCCAAACGAACAAACTATAGGAACAGAAGAGAGAACTCAAACTGCAAATATATCTTGTCTGTGTTGAGATAAGTGCAAATTTCAGATCGTAATGAAATAGTCATTTTCATCACCAGACTAGCAAACTGTTACATTCAGACGCATGCCAAGCGTGAGTGAGGCTGTGAAAGAAAAACTGCTTCAGCAAGTGTGGTGGCTCCACCTGCAGTCCTGGCAGAAGGAGTGCCAGTTCAGGGCCAGAATGGGCGACTTAGTGACCTAGCAGTGGGACCCCATCTCATTTAAAAAAGCTTAAGAAACCAACAGCGGAAGCAAAAATTGAGACCCATTTTTTTGTACACCTTATAAAGCGAAAGCGATACATGTTCCTTCATTCAGTAATTCTACTTCAAAATGCATACCAGGAGAAACACTAATGGGCACTAGCAGATAAGGGTAAGAAAGTTCCTAGCAGCATTATAGCAAAACATAGAAAAGTAACCTAAGTGTTCAACACCCGCCTGGATAAATTATCTGTAAATTCACATACAAAAGTGAAAACCAATTCTCTAGTATATCCATGGAAGTGTCTTAACATAGTGCTGCGAACAAGAAGCGAAGGAAGGATTTACATAGAATTTAAAGTGTGAAAGTTTTCATTTTTACCCTAGCTGCACCTTCTGCCTAATTAGGCTGCAAAAACGATGGGCAAACTTTCTCCGGAATCCTGAGTGCCGCAGCTGCCTCTCTGTCTGTCTGTCTGTCTGTCTGTCTGTCTGTCTGTCTGCATAGGGACAGTTTGTAGTAGGAACATAGCACAGAGCCTGCCACATAGGAAGCGGCCAGGAGAGAAGCGCCCTTCCTTTCTCTTCCACCATCTTCCCGGAAGTGGCCACGCTGGACAGCAGGAGTTTAAGTGAAGGGGAATCCTTCCCTGGCAGACCCTGCGGAAGGCGGGCAAGGGGACCAGGCAAAAGGGGGAGGGGGCTGGGGAATTAGCCCAAGTGGCACTGCACCTATCTTGGAAGCACAAGGGCCTAAGTCAATCCCCAGTATCCACAACAACAACAAAACAGGTATGTGTGTGGGGGGATCCTAGGTGGGCAGGGACCGTGCTGTGGCCTGTGAACCATTATTCAGAAGGGTTGGCGTCTGAGATGCCCAGACTCCGTGTCATGAGATGCCCAGGCAGGTTAGTCCCCGCTAGCCTGGCTCTGGCCCACGATTCCTGCAGAAAGTGCCCGTTTCTCTTTCTTCCTGCTGTCAGTTCTCGCCCACGTCTTACTCGGATGGTAGCTGTTCTGCTCAGGGACAGCAGGTTTTGTTGTTCTCTGGCGCAACCCGGCTTATTCATTCCTCTTGATGCGTTTGTCCGCCTGCCTGCCTGGTGACGATGTGACATCTCCATGGAAACAGACGTGGATCCCGCAGTTGCTTAGCAAGGTGCTGCAGGACAGCGTGAGCTGTGCTCCAGTCCCCTGCGGGCTTGGCCTCCTTTGATGTGTCCGTCCTACCCGGTGGGACGAGTGGGTTCTCTCCCCCCCCCCGCCCTTTCTATGTAAAAGGAGCAAAAACGAACTGGAAATTTACCTTGTCTAGAGGAATGTATCATATGTAAAGCAAAGTGCTGGGAGTCAGAAAAGTGGGTTTGAAGCAATGAAGAGGAAAGGGACAGGGTCCCTCCAGAGGAGGACGGCATCCCCTGGAGGCTCACAGCCTGGAGGCACCGGGAGGCCTAACACTGCTCCCAGGAAAGCACCGCTCGCAGGTGCACCGATCGAGGCAGCCAAAGCCACCCTCCCGTGAGTGGAAGAGAGCAGCGTGGGTCTTCTGCGCCTTGGGACAGTGGGGCCTGGGAGCCTCTTGGGCTCAGAAGTGGCCTTGCTTCTCCGACCCCAACACCAGCTCCACGGCCCGGAGGATGCCACAGAACTTGGCAGGACCTCAGGGTCCTCACGTGAGATGAAATTTGGTCATGACCTTGACAAGGAGCCTTTGTCTCTTCAAGCCCTCAGCTGTCTGGACATTTAGTGAATCGTCTTGCTTTGTATTAAGCAGTCGGGAATTGCAAAGAGACGAATCTCCTTCACTCTTCTCCTCCCCACACAGCTCTGCAGATCCGGGACACATCCCTCCCCTCCAGGGAGCCTTCGGCGACCACTGCCACCCATGCTTGGCGCTTCCTGGCTGTAGTGCCATTAAGCTTCACTTTCTGCTCAGCGTGCAGTGGTACCTAAGCATGTCTAATGCAAGCTCTGTTCACAGACCGCTCCCTGCCCCCATCCCTACGCAGGGGACACACAGTGTCCTAGGCACATCGCAGGCTTCGCCAGGTCATTGCTGGTCAGCGGACATCAGTGGGCGCATTCAGAGTTCAGGAGAGCGGGTTACACAGTCAAGTCAAAGCCTAGAATAGCTTGTAAACCTCAGGCTTTTCTTCTTTGCTAAGTGCAATGGCTTGTGTGGCTTCATGCTCTCCTGTCCCCCGACTCCTTCCCTGCACCCCTGAGCACTGTGCGCAGCTTCATCCCGGCTGCAGTCTCCGTGCTCAGCTGGGAGAAGTTAAAATCCTCTGGGTGGAGGATTTGAGTGGATCCTTAAGGGAAGATTTGTCTTTGACGTGGCCTGCCCAGAGCCCCCTCCAGCCTTGCTGTCGGGTCTATGAACGGGCGTTATCTGCTGGCCACAGGGCCTCCAGCTCCTGGCCCAGTGGCCATCACATTCTCTGGGCTGTGACCGTCAGCTTACATCCTGTTTCCCCGGCCACTCACCTGAACCGGCCTCTGGAGTCCTATGTCTCCCCTCAGGACACCTATGGATGCCCCTGGATTTGGCCATGATGTGCATTCAGCACACCTTGGAAAGATCCCCACTTAACCTCAAGTCTCTTTCCTTGGCGGAATTAAAACAGCCTGGTACAGAGCCAAAGATGTGCTTCTCTTCTACAGCTCTGCGCTCAGCCACCCCCAGGATCTCTGAAGTTGATCCCACCCACTGGGCTCTCAAGTGCAGGCGAGTCACCAAGTCTCACATTTCCTCGGGGAAACTACCCCAGAGTGCCTGGCCCGCTGTGAACCAACCCAAGCGAGGCATCAGGGGACCAAACGGATGTGCTCCTTACAGAACCACGCCCTGGCCTTCTCCGGCCTCCCATCTCCCCTGAGGAAAATGGAAGGTACTTTGGTTCCCGTCCTGCTGATAACGACCTCGCAGCCTCTCCTGGGACTCTATTTAGTCCTGGTCCATCAGCACCTGGAATCACTTCGGAGTCTCCCGATCCACTTCCTGTTTGGGGCGGACTTCTGAAATGTGATGAACTGGCAGATGGAGCGTGCCAAAGGACGTCCGTGGGCAAGCAGAGGCTACGATCTGCAGCGATGGCAAGAGTCTGCTTTGCAAGCACGACTGAGGGGAAGCGGCAGGAGAGTCCCAGTCCTTCCTCGGTGCCCTCTGCTTTCTTCCATATGCCTCAACTCATGGGTATTGCTGTGCTGCAAGAAACACTCAAATGTGGGATCGTGGAGAGTGGGCAATCAGGGTTTGCGAGTTGAACGGGATGCCCACTGTTGGACACCTCTTGCCTGACATACTTTTGGCCTGCTGGGAGGCAGACTGTGCCTCCGTCTGGCTATCAGAAAAGCCGGCTGGCAGGAGTCAGTGGGGCCACGAGCTGAGTGAAGGAACCAGTCCCGTGCTGGTCGGAGTAGTTACTGACACGCCGTCCACACAACACACCATCACACCACCGAGGAAGTTCCCGCCACTCGGGCGACTCCTGGACAGACGTGTGCCTTTGTCCCTAGCCATTTTCAGCCAGTGCATAACTGATGTCTTCAGTTCAACTTTCATCTTGTCACATTGTAGGGAGCGGTTTGCTGTGTTCACCCCAGGGGGCTGCTTTGGTCATAGATTATAAATTCTTTCTGGAATTTCAAGACTTTCCCTTTTGTTTAGAGTGGATCCTTCAGGGAGGATCTGTCTTTGACATGGCCTGCTTTAGAAATACATTTTGTTAGAAATACATTTTGTTTTTGTTTAGAAATACAATTGGTTTAGAAATACATTTTCTACTTCTATGTGGTCTGTTTTTCTAGGACAGTATTCTTGAGTATGAGTAACTTATTTTGGTTCCTTACAACGCCTTTCATTTGCCCAGATGGTCTTCTTTTCAACCACTTGCTGTGTCTTAGTAATCCTTTATTCTTAGAGAATTTTTCTGAGGGATATAGTTGAATTAAAGTTTTAGGCCAAAAGAGAACATTTTCTTGCAAATTCCTGCCTATATGCTGATGTTTCATCTTTGGGGCCTTCTGGGAGAAATGTGTGGTTAGCTGAGGTCATCAGAACACAGCGTCCCAAAGTAAGGTCTGGGCAACACCTGCGTCTATATTCAGCATGTTTCCTAAGACGCAGACTGCTGGGTCTACTTGTAAACCCACCCACTGGGCAGACATTCTGGTGGGTGGGGGTGGGGAGAAGAAGCCCTGGAGTCTGCATTTCCCACAGCTGCAGTAGGTGATGCTTGTCCACTGTGGGGAGGTTGGGAACCACCACCAACAAGAAGAAGCAAGAGGAGTGTCCCTGTTGTCCTCTAAGGCCGCCTTCCTCTGTAAGTAAATCTCAACTCCCAGGCCTGCACCTCGGGAAGGACTCTGCTGGTAGGCCTGCTCACTTCCTGTGTCAAGGACGTGGCTTCCAGTCACGTTCACATCATGTAGCACCTTGATTGTAATTCGGGAGGCATGCGATATTGTCACAGTGGACTCCGAGGAAATGGATCTGGCCACGGTGCCCGGGAGGGGGCCGAATGGGCAACGAGGAGACTTGGCAGATGGATAAGTGCTTCCCCAATCCTCCCTACAGCAACACGCAAGTGATGTTTGAATTACACACTGCAATACCAGATGAGGTTTCCGAGAAAGTCTGGCTTCGAGGTCAACGGGACTGTCATACACCATTGCTCCGGAAGCCCTGGGTTATGCAGCCCAGACTGGAGACAGTACAAGTCTTCAGTAATAGAGAAGCGGGGGTGAAGCAACAGATTGCAACAGTGGTGATGTTAGGACTTAACTGACTTGATGGGTAGAAAACAGAAGGGAAGGAGACAGGTAGTCCCTGGGAGGTGAACCCAGCAGACAATGACGGAGCCTGCCCTCGCTGCTGCAGGAGATCTCACTGCCCTCTCACACCCCTCTTCCACGTCTTTTTTTTCCCCCGGTCACTTGTCCCAGCCACTATGCCGCACGGCCTGAAGCTGCAGAAGGTGGAGAGCCGACACCCCCGGGGAATGAGGGCAGATGACAACTTCACCTCCCTAATGCTACCTGTGCGCCTTCTAATGATGCCCAGGAAGTATTCTGTTTCTCCATTTTTTGTGTGTTTGTGAATTAAGGCCTGTATAGTGATGTACTTTTTTCCATGCGTGACCCCTGGGGCTGAGAAAGGAGTCCGTCACTGGCCCTTTTAATCCCCGACTCAGTGTTCTGCATGGATCACCACAGCACTGCCATCTCAGCACCTGCGCAGATGGCTCCTCTGCCCTTTTCACGAGCCCCTGCTCTCAGTAGGTCAGGCTTTTCAATTGCTGTTTGCTGAGAAAGACTCCCAGGTCCTGGGATTAAGTGGCCGCACCCAAGTCTTCCAGCCACTAGATGGCAGAGCAGAGAACTCCGTGTCCCAGATGACCTCAGATCCATAGCTCAGTTCTAATACAACAAATTTCCTTGGCGCCTTACGACTGGTCCCCTCACATCCATTTGCCTGTCTTTAGAGGAAAGATGAGAACGAGTAAGGTTACAAGCAGGGTGGTTTAAATGCAGGTGGAGCTTTAAGCCTATATAGTTCTGGAGAGCTGCTCTAGGACAAAAAAAATACAAATTACGTTTACAGATTTTATAGAAAACATAAGACCATGTAATTGAGAGGCCCGGATGAGTATGCTTCCTTAGTGCCCTGGCACATCTGCCTTTGCTTAGACACGCTGCAGCCAGCCGAGAGCCCGCCAGGCCCTGGCTCACTGTCGCTTCTGCGTGCAGCCTGCTCGGAGTAGGTGCGAAACTACAGCGACCTTGCATTTGAAGACAACAATCACCCCAAAACCTCGAGGCCCTTTAAAAGCGTCAAGCTAATTATTAGATGATTAGCAATAGTTACAGTGTGCGCTGTCCGGTGAGCCGCGCTACAGCTACCAAGACAACTTTCGAATGCCAAGTGACCTGTCTGGAAAGGAGCAGTGTTTCAAGCCCGGAGGGCAGGGACAAGCCGGAGGTGGCCTCTGCCGGGAGGAGCCCTGGCAGGGGAAGGAGTGTGAGGGGGAACAGGCTGAGTGTGCAACCGTTTCCCCCAAGCAAGGACTCAGACCGGCGGCACTGGGGCCTGCTAAGCTCTTCACAGGAATCCTTTTATTTCATATTCAGAACAGCCTTTTAAGATGGAGCCCACTCTCATGAACAGGAGAGTATTGAAGATGGCTGCCATCCTGCCTGTCTGTGAACCGAGGCTCTCTGGCTTCTGTTTCATTTTATGTTGCATTTCTGTACTGGGATCAAACCTAAGAACCTCACACTGAGCTACATCAGCAGCCCTTTTAAAATTTTTTTTTTATTTTGAGACAGAGTCTCGCTAAATCACCAAGTGGCTTGGGCTGGCCTCTCACGAGATCCTTCTGCCGCAGTCTGTCAGAGCGCTTCGGTTCCACGCATGGCTCACCAAGCCCAGCTTCCAGCTCACACTTTTAGCTCCTAAACTACCAGAGAAGAGCTCCCTGAGCTTCCCTGGTCTTTCTCCTGAGCACGGGGGTGCTTCACTCCGGACTCACAGTGCCGTCCCCCACCGGTCCCCACCTGGATCTGCTCATAGCCAGGACTGAAGTCCTGTGGGCCGGGGCCTGGGCATCATGAACCTTCCACAGACCTTACAGCACCAACAAGGGGGCTTGGGAGAGCTGACCTAGGTCTGTAGTCTGCATGCGAGCTCTGTAGAAATCTAGAAGTCGGTGGACATTTCGAGCAGCGGAGAGGTTGAGAGAAGATCTGATCAGGAGGTCAGACAGAGGGACAAGGGCGGCTCTGGAGAGCCCACCACCAAATGCAAGCGGGGCCTCACTTTCTGTGATGTCAGACTGGACCTCCTGCACTTCTGTTTGAACAGGTTCCTCCAGGAAATGTGTGCATGCCCACCTAGGCCCTTCCAGTCCTGCCCTGCTACATGGGCTGATTGCAAAGATTACTCAAGATCAAGCCGCTAAAGCAAGAAGGTCCTTACTTCTTCAAGACAGGCAGATACAACTTATGCAGAAAATAGAATATAAAGAATTGTGAAGAACCAATTACACCGAAACACTATTATCAAAATATGTTTTTAAACTTCAAGTTTGTGACACGACATCACAGGGCACGCGAATGTATGAGGCAGGATACAGTGACAGGTCCAACAACCGCCATGATTCTGACACAGTGACGAGCTTTCACGGAAGTGAGCATAGTTACCCTCAACCTACGCAATGCGAACAGTACTTTCGATTTCTGCTGCTGATGCACCCTGGATGCTGCTAGAACATCTGAGCCTCGGGCCCTTCATTCATAACAGCAAGAAGTGCTAAATGTCAGCTGAAGTCTAGTTGTCACGGCTTGTATCTCAAAGTCGCCCAAGAGCATCCTGTACTATAGGTGTAGCTTCTGGATGGCGGTTGGGACAGGACCTTATGGATCACGTGTTAGGGGCGGGGTCTAGTCAGAAAGGTCGTCCCCGGGGCCGTGACCTGGAAGGATCCAACTCCCTTCTGCCTCCTCCTCCTCCTACTCCCTGCTTCCTGGCCACCATGAGGTGAGCAGCTTCCCTATGCCCGTCCCTGTCCAGCACCTTCCTGCCTCGGAGCCAGCCATTAGGGACCAAAAAACATGCTGAAACAGACCTCCCCGGCTTTGAGTTGTGGGTGTTGGATATGGTGTGCCAGCCATGAGAGAGTGAAGTAAAGTAAGTAAAAATAAAGTAACTAAAAAATAAAAATGAGGAGCTGGAGATTGAGCTCAGTGATTCCGGCGCCTGCCTAGCAAGTGCAAGTTCCTGAGTTCAATCCCCGGTGACCACATACAGTGCCAGGTGTGGTGACTCACGCCCATCAGCAATAAATACCACATACCACATGCTGGACGTGGTGGCTCACACCTGTCATCTCAGCACTTGGGAGGCAGAGGCAGGAGGATTGCTGAGTCTGAGGTTTGCCTGGCCTCATAGCTCAGGGTCAGCCTGAACTACAAAGCAAGACCCTGTCTCAAAAAAAATAAATAAATAAAGGTAAAAATAAAAATGAGGATATACCCTTTTCTCTCATCTAATTTCACAGACTTCTTGGGTTCTATCCGTAGGTCACACAGTCCCAGATGTGGATCTATCAGTCCAGGCCAGGCCAGCTAGAGGCAAGGGGTCCCTGGAGGCAAGGCCCTGGATGCCAAGGTCTACAGCTATGGGGTACAGACCGAGCACTGGAGTCAGGCAGCCGGGTCTGTAGAAGACTGAAATACTGATTATGCCGAAAGCAGGCTATAAACTGTACAGGATATAAAAAGTTAAGCCAGAATTGGCTTGTTTTGAGAAATGAGTCCTGGCAAAGCCTATGTGCCAAGGTCATCCAAACTTTGTCACCACAATTTAAACCTTCTTAGCTGGAAGGACAGTCGTCTAATTATAACCATATATTTTGTCTATTCTGTTCCTAATTTGAGAATGCTTTGTCTTTTTCCTTTATAAGACTTGTCTCTATTAATTGCCAGAGATTGCACAACTAAGTATTTTCGCACATAGCCTTGCCTTCACACTTAGCTCGTTTTTATCCCAACTGGTTACTAATAAAAATCAATGGCTTGGACTGGCCAGTGCCTTTGTTGGTTGTACCAGCATCAATCTTCCTAGCAACATGCTTTCTATGTCTCTTACTTCTTTCAGTTTGACTTCTCAATCCTGGATCGTCGTACACTGAGCAGGAGACTAGAGCCTACTGCGGAGGGTTCAGTAATGTTTCAGGGGTCCCCAGTACAGCTCTGCCACTGACTAGTTTGGGGACCACGGGGAGCTCACTTAACTTCTCTGAGTCTCAGCTTTTTTCTCTCAGTTAAGATAGTAATTAGTCTGAGTTAAATAGTGTTGTGCAGGGATCTGTAGGATGAGCTGAGGTGTGCCAAAATGCTTTCCAAGAGTGCTCTTGAAACTACAAAGCATAATGCAAATGTTTCATTTTCCTAAAAAATAAAAGGCTAAGGGACACTATGAAAAGTACATGGGCTTTGAAATTTAACAATTTGGTTGAAAGTCTGATTATACACCCTATATACTGTATGGCCATGCAAAGATTCTGGAATAAAAGTAGATATAATTTCCTTTTCCCTAAAACCATACACTAACCTTATTTCTGCAGCCTTAAAATTCATTATAGTATTCTTTTATTGTTGGACAGATAGTCAATAAAATATCAATTAGGTTCAGTTATTGTTCAAGTCTTCAAGTTTTATTTTCTTTTTTTGTGCGTGTGTGAGATAGGGTCTCGCTTTGTAATTCAGGCTGGCCTTGAGCTCACTATGTAGCCCAGACAAACCTCGAGCTCAGCAATCCTCCTGTCTCTGCCTCTTGAGTGCTGGGATTACAGGCGTGAGCCACCACACCCGGCACTGTGGTATGTGGCATTGATGGCTGGTGGACGTGAGTCACCATGCCCAACATTGTATGTGGTTACCAGGGATCGAACTCAGGATCTTGCACTTGCGAGGCAGGCGCTGGAACCACTGAGCTAAATCTCTGGCCCAAGTGTTCAAGTTTAATAAATCTTGGAATCAGGTAGTATGATTCTTTCAACTCTGTTCTTTTCTTCAAGATTGTTTTGGTTGTTCAAGTTCCTTTGCTATTTCACATAAACTTTAGAATCAGCTTGTCAATTCTTATGAAAAAACTTTGCAGTTTTTATTGCAATTGAATCAAATCTACAGATCTGTTTCAGGCAACTCAATCTCTTAATGTTAGATCTTCTAACTTTCTCCACCTATTTAGGTCTTCTTTAAGCCTTTCATTAGTATTTTGTAATTTTTAACATATGGATTTTGCATATATTGCAAAATTTATGATTGATTAATGTGTTTGCTTTTAATCATTTTCAGTCTGGCTTATTTATTTTATTCCTTTATTTTATTTATTTTACTCATCTTCTTCAAAGGATCAGTTTTCATTTCACTGAGTTTTTCCTACTATTTTTCTGACTCTATTTTCATTGATTTCTGTATGTATTTATTTATGTTTGAGACAGGGTCTCATTTTGTAGTTCAGACTGGCTCTGAGCTCACTATGTAGTCCAGGCAAGCCTGGAACTCAGCAATCCTCCTGTCTCTGCCTCCCAAGTGCTGGGATGACAGGCGTGAGCCACCATGCCCAGCACTGTGGTATGTGGTATTGATGGCTGGTGGGCGTGAGTCTCCACACCCAGCATTGTATGTGGTTACCAGGGATCGAACTCAGGACCTTGTGCTTGCGAGGCAGGCGCCGGAACCACTGAGCTAACCCTCCGGCCCGATTTCTGTATTTATTTTTGACACAGGATCTCACTGTGTAGCCCATGCTGGCCTCGAATTTGTAACAATCACCCTGCACCAGTCTCTCTTAGTGCTGGAATTACAGGTGGGTGCCATGACACCTGGATTCTTTCATTATTTCTTTCTTCCTATCCGCTTCAGTTTAATTTGCTCTTCTACTCTAGTTTCCTAGAGCAGAAGGAGCTCATTTATTTTATACTTTTCTTTTCTAGTGTACATATATGATATGATACAAGCCCCCATCTGAATACTCAAATAGTTCACATACAGCTTGATACATTGTGTTTTATTTTCACTGAGTTTAAGCTTTTTCCAACTTCCTGTTATGTTCTCTTTGACTCATGGGTTATTTGAAAGTGTTGTTTTAAAATTTTCAAGTGTCCGCTATATTTGACGTTCTTCTGATATTTGTTAGGTTTTGATTTCTAGTTTAATTTTGCTATGATCAGAAAAATATTTTCTGTTATTTAAATTCCTTTAAATATGTTAGTTTTTAAGTAACCCTGAATTTTCCATGTGTTATTAAAATGAATGAACATCCTCCTCCTCTTATTGGGTAGAATTCTCTGTAAACACCAGTTAGGTGAAGTTTTTATTCAGATTTTCTCAAGATTTTCTGTCTACTTTTTCATTAGTTATTTAACAAGGACCATTGCAGCTGCTAATTAAAACGTGAATTTTCCTATTACCCTTTCAGTTATATCAGGCTTTGCTTCACATAGTTTTAAAATCTAATTTTAGATGTAGACACATTAAGGATGATTGTTTTTTAATAAATTACCCTACATTCACTGTACACTGTCCTCCTCTGTCACTAGTAATATACCTTCTTCAAAGTTTATTTTGTCTGATACTAATGTGCTCACTCCAGACTTACTTTTAAAGTGTTTGCATAACCCTATGAAATTCCCTTTATTTTAGTTTTATCCCATCTATGCCTTTTTATGAAAATACAGAGCAAAATTTTGTCTTTAAAAATTCAAACTGACAACTGCATCTTTTAATTAGTTGGTACACATGTTAGTCTGCTAGAAGCACCATAATGAATTTCCCAGGTCTACTGGTTTAACCAGCAGCAATGAATTTTTTCACAGTTCTAGAGGATGAAAGGAAGGCCAGTGTTTTAATTGAGCACATGCTTGGTTTCCTCCCGAGGCCTCTGTTCTTGGCTGGCAGGTGGCAGCCTCCTCCTGTTCTTCAAGTGGCCTTTCCTCTTGTGCAGCCTTCCTGCCGTCTCTCCCTCTTAGAGTAAGGAACCGGGTGAACCGGGGTTAGGGCCCCACCCTTAGAATCTCATCTAACACGAAGTACTTCTTTAAAGGTCCTGGTCCAAGTACAGTCACAGAGTCTACTGGTCGTTAGGGACTCCACTGAATTTTGGAGGGACACCATTGAGCCTATATAGTATTTATAGGAATTTACTTTTAATGTAATTATTTATTTATTTTTGGTATTGGGGCAGAACTAGAAACCTTGTGCAGTTTTTAAAATTTTATTTATTTTTTGAGACAGGGTCTCGCTTTGTAGTTTAGGCTGGCCCTGAGCTCGCTATGTAGCCCAGACAAACCTCCAACTCAGCAATCCTCCTGCCTCTGCCCTCTGAGTGCTGGGATTACAGGCATGAGCCAAGACACTCTGGCACTGTGGTATGTGGTACTGATTGCTGGAAGGTATGAATCACCATGCCCAGTATTGTTGTATGTGGTTACCAGGGACTGAACGAGGGACCTTGCGCTTGTGAGGAAGGTGCTCGAACCACTGAGCTAAATCTCTGGGCTGACCTTTGAGACAGGCACCAGAACCACTGAGCTAAATCCAAAGCCCCAATTTAATGTAATTATTAAGAGGTTGAACTAAAATCAATACTCTGCTAGCTGTTTTCTATTTGCTCCACTTTTCTGTTTTTCTTATTGAATATTTCATGTTTTTCTACTTTAAGTCCACTTTGGGATTGTTATTTTTATTTCATTTTAAATTTATTTTAGCAGTTGCCATAAGCTTTGTAATAAAAATATTAAATTGATTACAGTTTACCTTCAAAAACTATCCTGTTGCTAAGAATTTAGCTCATGTGGTACCATGCCAACACTGTAAGCACAAGGGTCTGAGTTTGATCCCTGGTACCACAGAAACACAAAGCAAAACAAAAACCAACAAACAGCTGGGCCTGGTGGCTCACACCTATAATCCCAGCACTGAAGAGGCAGAGGCAAGAGGATTGCTGTGAGTTCAATGGTAGTTTGGGCTACACAGTGAATTCAGGGCCAGTCTGAACTATAAAGTGAGACCCTGTCTCAAAAAACTAAAAAGCAAACAAAAAGCATACTACTGCTTTCTTTGATTATAAGCATCTTGCAATATATTCTTTGTTCTTCCCTCCCATTCTTTGTGGTGTTGTGTCTTACATTTCCCTTTTCTTTGTGGAATAAGCACCTAAGAAATTGCTACTACTTTTCCTTCAGTCGGTTATCTCTTTGAGCAATTAAAAAGATACATTCACATAAGCTATTTCCAAACTCTTTATTCCTTTCTATAGAACCTGGTTTTTACTCATTATCAAATACTTTATTCAAAAGAAACTCTTTTGTTATTACTTGAAATACTAGTCTGATGGTAATAATGTTTTTATTTTTTCTAAAAGAATGCTATTAGTCTTTTGTGTTTGAAAGATATCATTGCAAGGAGAATTTTTAATAAACAGTCTTCTGTTCCTCTTTCAGTACTCAAAAGATATTATTCCGTTGTCTTATAGTTTTTCAAGAAGTCTAGTGTAGTGTAGTTTTTGTTCCCCTGTATGTCGTGTGTCATTTTTCTCTGGCTACCTTCAAACTTCTCCCAGTTTTATGAATATGAGATGTTTAGGTTTTCTTTATCCTCACCTTTCAACTTCTTGATTTTCTTCTGTCCTGTACGTAGTTCTTTGATTGATGCACTTGTATTTTGGTATTTGTTTTTATATAAGCATGTATGTATACATGTATTTATGTATGTACATATGCATTGCAATAATTCAAATTGAACCCAGGGCCTCCAGCATGCTAAGTAGGCCATCTGCCACTGACTTACAATTCCAGCTCTCTTTATTTTATTTGGAGACAGGGTTTGCCACATTTACTCAAGCTTGCCTCAACCCTATGACCCTGCCTCAGCCTCCTGAGTAGCTGAAATTGAAGGCATGGGACACAGCACCCAGCTCACTCTGTCACTGAACAGCCACTATCTTTTCAAATATTCCTTCTGCCTTGTTCTTTCTTTTCACCTGGGACTTCAGCTGCATCTATAGTGGGCTGTTGGACATTGTGTCACAGCCTATATTCAGCTTGTCACTTGTTACCCTCTTTGTCCATCTTTTAGGGTAATTTCTATGGAACTGTCTTCAAATTCATCGTTTTTTTTTCTTCTGCTGTGTCAAATCTACTAATGAGTTTTTGAATGACATTATCTACTGGTTCTCTATTTCTACTCTTCCCTCCTTTTTTGGAATTATCTTCTTGACCATCCATATTGTCCACTTTTCAAAAAATAACATAGTCACCATAGTTATTTTAAACTCCCCGTCTGATAGTTTTCAACGTCTGTATCATGTTTGAGCTTAGTTCTATTGATTGCCGTGTCTCTCGATAGCGTGGCGTATGTTTTTATGTGGTGTCCCTTTTGATTTTTATGGAAACTTGGACACCTTGTATAGAACAGTAGAGCCTGAGGTAAATGGTATTTACTGCCGGAAATGGTCAAGTCTTATCTCTTCCTGAGTCTTTGTTATGGAGAGTTGTGCTAGTCTGGATTTTGGGTGGGCCTGGCCCCCTCCAGCGCACCCCAGGCTTTCCATTTCTCATACTGCTCGTGTCTAGGGCTGTGGCTGATTTGCCACAGAGGGTTTTTCTGTCTCCTTCTTGGATACTGGATTTCCTTATACACCCACAGTTGAGGGAAACCACACTGCTTTTGAATTTTCCCAGACAAATGATTGCTGTTACTTGTTACACACAACATTTCTGGCCTGGGGTGGGGTCCGGGGAAGAAGTGAAGGACATTCTTACTGTATTGCTTCAGTTCCACTCCTAAGCGGAAGCTGTGCCTCTGTATCTTGGGGCTGGGGGTAGTTCCGCAGTCCTGCTCGCCCCGCACCCCACCTTCTACAGAAGACTATTAGTCTGCATGTGTTTTCGCTCCTCACCCACAGACAGAGGATTTTTATTTTTCCCTTCTTCAGATGGAGGTAGGTCCTCACTCATGTCCTAAAGACAACAGGATTTGCTACCCCTTTTCCCAATGAGTCTTTTCCCCCCGAAGGGCATCTAGGGCATCTAGGGCATCTAGGGTCTTTTCAGAACTTAGGGCTTTTCTTGAAGCACTGTTCTTTCCTCCCAGACCCGAACCAGGAGAGGGATTTGTATGGTTCTTTCTTCCACCATTATTTCTGATGAGAATTTAATGCAGTCCTTGGAAAGGAGACAGAATGTGGGAGTGTATTCCCCTTCCATCTGCAGCTCTCCTGGGGTCTATTCAGTCATGCAGGCGCCCTACGTGTGGCTCTTAGCAAGCTGTTGAAAAACTGAATTGAATTCTTTCTCTTCTGCAGAGTCACAGATAAGCAACCATCCCTGTCTTGTCTCCCCCTGGAGGCATCTATTATCTGTTGCATTTTGAATGAGCTTTTTGCCTGCAACCTCTGTGTCTTGATTAGTTCATAAAAATGTTTCATTTTTCAGGTTGTTTGGCTACTTCTTTTGTAAGAGTTAGAGTCATGTTCTTCGTGGCTACTTATACACTAAGCAAGAACCCCAAACCCTGAAGTCTTTTGAATTTAAAAGTCTAGAGACTTACTTTATTTGGAAATGTGAAGTAATCTTTAAAACTTTAACATATATTTTTGTTTTTGGATTCTTTGAAACTACAAAGCACTCAATGCATAAGGCAGGAGACTAATATATATCTCTGAGTTATAGGGAGCCGAGTTAGATAGAAATACACAGTCAGAGAGGGACTGGGTTCAATGAAGTCAGTGAAAAATAATGATGTTTCTGAAGAAAGGAAAAGCTCAAGATAAAGTCAGAGTGGCCCCTTGCATACTTCCCTAAGGGATGAATGGAAACTTGAGACATACTGTAATTGGCACCACTCAGTCCATTAAGTCCAAACATGTATCAGACACTCAGGTGGATGAATAGAACCCTAGACCCAGTGCTTCCCCCAAAGTTCCTGTTGTAGAAGTCACAGAGAAGCCAAGGCTAACGATGTCAGCCATGTACCCTCACTCTGTGCCCTGCTTCCCTATTGGATCGCTATTAGCTAAGCAGCTATACTATAATCCTATAGGTTGGTTTAACCCACCCCATACCCGCATTGTGATGTTGTTGTTTATCTGGACAAAAGGCCTTGAGTGGCAACCCACTCAGGACCCCTCCTGTCCCTCGGGAGCTAGTCCTAATCCCCTGTTCCTAAAACTTTCCTACTCTCAGCCTCCTTTGCCTTTGGAATTCATCCTCCAGCTTCAGGGGACACAAACTGGGCCTATCTGACATCTATCCTACGGAGAGTTGTATTTCTCCTATATCATTTGTATCTCATACTAAAAGCTTTCGATTTGTTATTATACGCTTTTTCACTTAAGTTTTCAATAGGATATACTTTCACATGTTTCAAAATTCAAATCAATGCCATTTCCATCCCTGCAGCCCTGCTGCCTGCCTCCCTGTGCTGGAAGTCAGTGTTACTACTTTTTGTTATCTTTTCAAAAATATTTTATGCAATTACAAGAAAAAAGCTATGCATTATTTCCCCCCTTTTTTCACAACAGGTAGTATATTTTGCATACTGTTTACTGTCTCGCTTTTTAAAAGGTAGCACTATATGTCTTGGTGATCTTTCCCGATCGGTGTAGAACTTCTCACTTGACAGCTATGGAGTATTGTATTGTATGTGGGTGTGGCATTTATTAGCGACACACCATTAATTTAGCTTGCACCCCTGATGGACAGCTGGTTAGTGCCTTTGACGTGTTTACAAACAGTGCTGATATGTCATTTCCTTGGTATGACACTACTTTATGCACAGAGGTCATCCTCAGGATAAAACACTGCTCACAAAATTCCTGGGCCTGAGATGTCATGCATTTGTGTCCAGCCTTTGCCAAACTGCCCTCTACAGATGCTGTATCAGTTTAGATTCCCTCCTGTACAGATCCTAGAGTTTGCCTATTTCCTACAATTCTGCCAAAATAGAACACTCCCCAACTTGTGGATATTGCCAAAATGATGAGGCAAAAATAGGATCTCAATGCAGCTTTAATTTATGTTTTTCTTAGCAAGAGTTAACTTTAGTGTCCTTCACTGGTTAAAGTGATTGTTTGCCTTCTTTTTCTGTTCTCCTGCGCTCAGAGAGGGCTCAGAGGGATGCTGGCGAGGACCACAGATAGGCTCTGACTCGCCAGATTCAGGCTCATTGTTGTATTTTCACTGTTCTGTGTCCATCATGACTCCTGAGTCCTCACAGCTTTACTGTGAGGCAAATGTTTCTGGTACATTTAAAGCAAGAAAACTACTGACGGAGTGCAGTGTGTTTTTGAATCACGTTTGATGGCTGATGGGGGAGACAGTTCCCTGTTGTGCCCTCGCTGTCTTAGCTATCAGGTCCTTAGAAGAAACCAAGTGGCGGCACTAGTGGTGAGGAGAAAGCGCTTGGTAACCTCCAAACTTCTACACGTGTGAAGCATGACTTCCTGTCTCGCACACGGGAGCCTCGGGCAGCCGACCTCCGCCGCCTGTCACGGGACCAGCTTGTTACCCTGTTGGTTGCTGCTCCTGGCCCGCCGATTTGTGGGTTACAAATCATACTCTGTCTGTGCCTCAAAAACAAAAGAACTCAGGTAGAATTGCCTGGCTTTACCCTTCTGTCTCTCCTCTGTGGTCCCCTGGGCGCTGGCTGGCACCTTCCTCTGTCCAGCTGGGGCTGCGATGGGCTCAGTCCTGACAAGGACAGAGGCAGCCCCCATCGGTGCCCGCCACTCTGGTCCCACATTCCTTGAGAGAGAGAGAACCCTAAGCCCAGTGTGGCCACATGCAGATTTCCCCTCAGTTCAGAGACACTGTAGAAACTGCAGGTTCTTGGGCATCTGCTTGTAAGAACTTCACATGTGCAGAAAGCACCCGGGGCCTGCAGCGTGCACAGAGGCCCGACCTGCCCAGAGCCACCCCCGCACGGCTCCCAGACTCTGAGGTCCGGGCCCTGCAGGCTCCACACCCCAGAGGCGGGAGAGAGTGGGGGCCGGCAGTACTCCAGCTAATGCCCCACAGCTAACGGACCCGATGGACTGCTGGTCGGACAGCAGGAGCTGCTTATGCTCAGCATGCTCAAGGGCACAGCCTCGGCCACCCCTTCTAGGTGAGGCTATCCTTAACCGGTTAGGAGGTGAGACACTGAAGCCCTAACTTTAAACCTAAGCGCCCCTCTGAAAGCCAATCAGGTGAGAGGCAGAGGGCCGGGGTCCACTCTGCTGTGCCCCATGCAGAGACCCCTGGGCACAGGCTCGGCTGCTCCCCCAGCTGTTTAAAATGACTCCCAGACTGGGCAGAAAGAGTGGAGCAGGACATGCGGAGGCCGCAGGGTGCCCTGGTCTGGCCTGCAGGCCCAGAGGGGACTCCTGTCTGCGCATGTGGCTCTCAGAGGCTCCCGGGAACATCTGGGGACGACAGGATTAGAGGCCACAGGCTGCAAACGCAATTGCTCAGGGAGTTCAGGCGGGAGCAGGATTAGCCACAAATCCCGCTGGCTCTTGGCAAAGATTAGCTGGAGATTGGAAGAAGTCCTGCTGGGCGAGGCAGCGGGACAGTGTGGCGCGAGGTGCTTGCGTCCCGTGCTGGGGGCTCCTGGCAGCTCCCCAGAGAGCCGAGGCCAACCGAGCCCCCGCAGCGCTTGGCTGGCAGCTCAAGCCCGTCCTGCCCTTCCTGGGCCTGGGGAGAGGCCAGAACCAGCCAGAAGGCCCCAGCAGAGGGCGACTGCCGGCTGTCGGGATCAGCGCCAAGCCTGTCCCCACTGCATCCAGTCAGCGCCTCCTCTGGGGGAGCCCCGCCCGCCTGCCCGCCTGCCTGTGCCCTCCCAAACACAGATTAATGGGTGGGGCACGCGAGTGGCCCCTCACTCCAGGTCGCGCCGCTCTCCTCTGAAGACCGTCCACAGCGCCAGGCCGCCCCCTGGAGGTCTCAGGGAGGGAAAGACGAGGACAGACGGAAGCGGCTGGGATGTGACAAGAGCTACCAGGTATGAAAGGCTTTCCTAGGCTCCAGCCTAACATCTGACACCGTCTACCTCACCTGAGATTGAGGGTCCTACACTCACGGAGCAAAGCGGCCAGAAACAATATGGGGGTCATTTTACTTAATCCACAGGTACCTTGGCAGGTAGAGTTAAGCTCTTCATTAAATAGATGCAGCACAACACAGTCCAGGGGCATGAAGCACTCAAAGCTCTCACGGCAGATACACGGCGCATCCAGGATCAGAACAGAAGCACTTACTTGTCCCCCGTGGCCCCCAAAGCTCTGGACTCCCCGGGGTCCCTGGGAGGAACCACAGGCCGGACGGTGGAAAGAGACACAAGGACAATCAGAATCCGTGGTGCACGAAGCATCCATTTGCTCTCTAGCGTCACACCGACCTCACTTTGCAGAGAGACTGGCCAGCTGTGGACAGACACCCACAGCCAGCCCACCCTTCTGCTGGCTGCACATCCATCTGGGCACTTTTCAAGCAAGCAGTCAGGTTCCAGGCTATAAAAATGCAGCCTGGGGCCGGAGATTTAGCTCAGTGGTTCTGGCGCCTGCCTCACAAGCGCAAGGTCCTGAGTTCAATCCCCAGTAACCACATATAATGCTGGGTGTGGAGACTCACGCCCACCAGGCATCAATACCACATACCACAGTGCCATTGTGGTGGCTCACGCCTGTCATCCCAGCACTTGGGAGGCAGAAGCAGGAGGATTGCTGAGTTCCAGGCTTGCCTGGGCTACATAGTGAGCTCAGGGCCAGCCTGAACTACAAAGCGAGACCCTGTCAAAAAAAAAAAAAATGCAGCCTGTGAGAAAGCACCCGACTCTGGGAACCTGGGCTGCTCACATTTTCATCTTTGCGCTTTATATTCTTCCAGTGCTTTCAAACTACACTGCTTTTTTCTTAATACCACCATCATAAGAAGGGTCCTTAGAGATTTTTGATTCAGCAATATATTCAGTGACAGAGGAAGGGAGGAGCTCATTCTAGGGAAACTGAGGCACAGAGCGGAGAGAGACTTTGATGCAGTCTCACTAGGCCACTGTCCTGCACCTGGGTTTAGGGGCTCACACACCAGCCTGTTGCCTTCCTGCTCTGCTGAGCGGCCTCAGCATGGCGGAGGCCCAGTGAGCGCAGGGCTGGTCCCAGACTTCCTGTCTCTTCCCAGGCTGTGAGGAAGTTCGTTTGCCAGGGAGGAAGAAGGGCTAATCTTCCAAACGCCGGGCCTGGCTGGGCGTTCCATCCGGCCGGGGCCGCAGACTGCCTGCTCCTGAGAGTGACGAGGATCCCGGGCCCAGCCGGGCCTTCATTCCTCTCTGTCCCCACTCAGGGCCCCTGTGCAGAAGGGACGCAGGACTTGAGCACTCTGCTCACTGACAGGGGTCCTCCTGGCTCTTAGGAGGGCAATGACCCCTCACTAGGCCCAAGGCCCGTTGACGGCACTTTCTTAATTCTGTCAGCGACCTTAAATGAAAGTATTTCCCTCACCCTTTCAACTTTAGGGTAGGTTTAGGTTCATGGGAAAATTGAGCAGAAAGTTCCCATGTACGCCCACCCACCCCTGTGTGCCCCCCCAGATGCACAATGGGCCTATATTCGCTATCTCTTCATCTCCTCCCCCAGAGGGCAGTTTATGCTTCGGGACACTCTCTCTGTTGGACACCCCGTGGGTTAGGAGAGAGGCCATGCTTTCAAAGGACAGGGGAGCGAGTAGGCCCTGAAGTGAGGACCGAGGGCATGTGGCAGGAGGTGGCAGGCGTCTGTGGGACTCACGCCTCCTGGTGAGGGCTCACCCTGGGACAGGTACCGCTGCCACTG